>SNQJ01S0136171.1:8820-25515 GCA_010110895.2 Picea sitchensis
GCAGATGGTATATACAATGGATGCAAATGCCTAACTTACTTCTACTTACCTATTGGTTGAATGTTAGGTGTAGTTAAATTACCAGTGAAACCATCCTAGTAATATCTCATAATACCTGTCGTTGTGCTTCATCATAAACCAAAACAGTGATAAGTCAAGCACAAAAATAACATGAGTTAGAAAATGTATTGCATCATCAGAAATCGTAAAGTCTAGCTCATGGAGGCGGGAGGGAGGGACAAAATTATGCCAAGTCACACTCTTAGGAAAGTGTTCAATCCATCTCAGAAAGGGATCGTTCAAAATCAAAGGTTCAAAAGACTGACTCAAAGAGTCTGAAGGTTGGCTACCTTGGACATCTTCACATCCTGAGGTCTGGGAAAGGACCAGTAAGAACCTAGAGGATGAATTACAATTTCTTAGGGGAAGGCTGAAAGACTAAGATAATAAATTTCTTCTTAAGGTATTCAACCTACCCTTGAATTCTAAAAGTAGGCTTTGCCTTGGAGAAAACTTAAGACAAAGGACATGTTTCCCAACTACACCTTTAGTGACATAGCGAGATAAAGTAGTCGAAGGGAGATGGAAAACCTTGTCACAAGGATCCTTCTCTGGGCAAGCAATGTCCTCACATTTATCAATATCTGAGCACAATGGTGGTTGATAATCTTCTTCATGGAATAAATTCAAGTGTTCAGAGGAATACTCATCAAAATCCTCAAGGTATGACCGAAAATCATCATGAGAGCTTAGAGCTAGGTCACCCTTGGGTGCTTGGAAATCATCTACAACCACATCATCTCCTTGTTGCCAAATGTCAAAATTAGTAGTAACCTCATATGATAGTTGTAAAGGCAACTTTTGGAAATGACCCTCAAGGTCGTAAATGGGATCCCCATCATATCCAATCACATCCCATTTATGTTTCTCGACATGTATGAACTCATCAATATTATCAACAAAGTCATCACCTTTATCATAACATGAAGGGATTAAAACATCCAAGGGCTCCTCTGACACTTCTTTACTTTCCAAATCATAAAATAAAGCATCGTCAAAATCTTGGAAACGAAAATAACTTACCATGTTTACTTCTTCCTGTGCAGGAGCTTCAAGGATTTGGATAACTTCATTAAATGGAAGAGCATGCATCATTGTCTCGTCCTCATGACTTGCCAAATCTTCAGCATCATCACTGATAGGGTGGAGTTGAAAGAAAGCCCAAAAATTATCCACGTGATCTTCGTCTATAACCCCATCATTACCAATGAATCTAGGGAGCCACTTTTCATACCTCAGAGGCATTTGTCGAGGGTAACCCGGAATTTTATTCATATCTAAGGGTTTAAAATTACTTGGGTCCCATTGAGAGGCCATGGTTGGCTTTGTCATTAGTGGAGTCGCCAGATAATCCTTCTACGGATCATCAAAGGGAAAAGAGGGAATCACCCTCAGTGGAGTCGCTAGGTAAGCTTTGTGAAGTAAAGGCTTTGGATAAAGGCTTACCAAAAAAGTGTCGTTCAAGGAAAATTGACTCGATGTTCCCCGGCAACGGTGCCAAAATGTTATTGCACAATCTGTACTTTCCCAAAGCCCAAGGCAGGTGGATGCAAGATTGGCGTAATAGGGAGTGACCTATCACTGTCACCTTAATAGGAAACCCCCTTCTATTTAGGAGTATGTTACAATACCCTAGGGGAGACATCCCTAGTGACCTGAGGGTTTGAGAAGGTTAAGGTAAAAGGTACAAGAAAGTCTCACCCCCCCCTCTCATGGGTCACTCAAGTTAAAGGTTCTTTGTGTCTTATAAAGATGAAGCAAAAGGGTAAATAAGGTGTACCTGCCCAGAACAGGACAACAAATAGAAAAAGAGTGCAATTTCCAAGTACCATATGATATTAATGCTTCATAAGACCATGAACCTCTGAAAAATAAGTGAGCTGATATAAAACTGCAACAATGTAATCATTTACAACAGAAATGAATGTTTTGTAACAGCCACATTAATTATGCCTTAAAAATGCTTGAAAAGGACAAGAAAATATAGCTCTAAGTTGACAGAATGATAACTACTTGTCAAAAGGAAAATTGGCAATGTCTAATCAACTTTTAATGTTAGTTTTGGGATAAATTTGTTGTTGTTAGATGGCTGTAGCAATCTTTTGCAACAGCAGCAAATTAGTCAATGAGTTAGTCTAGTTTAAGGTTAGTAGAAGTTAGTAAAGGTTTCAAGGAAGATAGTTTGAGAGTTGTTTTGATCAATCAATCACTATAGTTGGTAAACTAGTGCCTTATGGAGTAATGGAGTCTTTAATTGACGGTTTTCTCTTGGAAGAAATGACACAATGATTGTAGTTGCCTAAGTAGAAGAGATGGATGGAAGAGGTGTTGGCTCTTCAAGGCCTCAAACATCCAAACCCTAAAGATGAATTTGTTGGAGTGTAAGCAATTTTAGGCTCTAGCAAACCTTCCTCCCTTAGACTATTAAAATATATTAGAAGCAACAATTGACTAGGTAATAACCACTAAAGTGCTAGTATTTTAGGGCTCTAGAGGTTCACCTAGGTCAAGGTCTCCTTAGCAAAGTCTAGCAAATGAAGAGTAAAGAAGTAGCAAGCTAAGTCCTTTACTCCTAGGGTTTGTCAAGCAAGCAATTTCATAATCTTTAACATGAACAAGCAAATTTACCATAAACCATTCAAATAAAATGAAGAATTGCAGATTTACTTACTTTACCAAGAATAATCAAGCCATAAAACCCTAGAATGCCAAGTAACTTCACCAAGAAATGATCCAAGTTGTAAAATTTAGCCTCCAAGAGAAAATGCGCCTAGAATTTCAGCCAATAAACCCCAAAAAGAGCGCAAATTTCAGACTACACTACTTGTGTGATGAGTGATGATGAAAAAATGAGAGTATTTTCTCTCTATTTATACAGTTTCAATGACTTTTAATTAAAATTAGGTCATAAAAGTCCGACCTGGCCAAATTACATCAAAAATCCAATTTTTACATAAATGAAATTAATTAAACCCTAATATCATTTCCAAGGGTGACATCATGCCTTTCTAGGCTGACGTTAGGCCCCTAGGGTGGAACGTTAGGCCTCACATGCAGAACATTTGGCCTCCAAAGCCCCTAAATGTTGCCACACGTGCCAACTAGCACACAATTGCCCTCATAAATGCAAACCCTGACTGTGGATGACGTCTAGGGTCAAAAAGGTGACGTCATGGGCTCCCAAAGGTCAACGTCCAGGTGGAAAGACAAGATCCCCCTGGGTCTAGGTCTGTCGGGGTGTTCCTGGTGCAACGCCCTTCTTTCTTCCTCGTGCAAGTCTTTGGTGTCTCTATGCCCCTGGTTAGGGTCACAACGTCCATCTGTGGGCTTTCAGCCCCATGGAGGTTCGAGCTAATCATTCCCCCGTATGTACATGTCCACCAGGCAAAGTCCTACAGCAACAACAAGTATGCCCTCCAAGGGTTCATAAGTCACAGGGATCATAGCAATGTCAATCACATCTAATAATCAAATTACCCAAATATGTGCATCAAACCCCCCTTTACCCAGACAAATGCTCAAAGACATTATGCAGTTTAACAAGTCAGGTTTGGAGAAGGTCTCAAGATGTCCTATTGGGCTAATCCTCCTTAAGTTTGGGGTGTTTCCCAGGCGAGAACCAATCTAGGTCATGTAAGTGTGTGTGAAGTGGTGTGGGGGAAGTGTTTGGGCACAGGCTACAGTGATAACAGGGAAATGTAAATCTTACTTGTGGGTGCCTTTGTAAAGGGCGAGTTGCACCTTATCATGGATGCCATTGTTTCCTAGCCCATTCAATGCCTTTTATTCTTATTTTCATTGTTTTTGGTCTTTTTCTTTCATGCTTCAAGGGAAGATCTGGGGGACACTGTCCTGGCTTGGTGACCAAAGGTGACAGCGTTACCCACAAGCATTTCACGGAGATGAGAAGGTTGGCTCGTGATGAGACCCCCTTTCTCTTGGCTATGCCACCAAGAGCCACTACCCTGGTTTGGTGACCAGATAGATGGTAGTGTCATATCGCTACATGCCCATGGTTCTAATAGGCCGGCTAATGATGAGACCTCCCATCCACCAACTAGTACCTTGAGTTTTGATTTATATTATGGGTTCCCTTTTCTTACTGAGAAGCTTTTTACTGCTTTCTCGGGAATCCCTGGGCGAAGCATCTAAAAGGTTTCATTTTGTCTTTTAACTCTTGCCAGCTACTTTTACCCTCTGGGCTTTTAGCACCTTCTTCCCACAAGGCAAGGTACAACCCTTCCTAGTGTGGAAAACTCAATGCCCGAACCAAGGTGGGGGGAAGATGAGAGGAATAACGATGAAAAGTGGTAAATTATGGTGAGAATGGATGATGACCTTTCATAGACCCATCCAGTGTAACTCATCCTAAAGGAGATCAACTTACTAGGGCATTATGTCACCTTCTAGGTATGAACAAGTTAAAGGCATAATTTCCAAACAAACATTATGAATAAAGGAGGAATTGATTACAACATACACCCACAGTGCTTCAATAATCGGTGACATACCATGATACTGGGACTCATTACCTAATGGAGCCAGACTTACGCTACTTGGGTTGTTTGGTTGGTTGGATGTTGTTGATGATAGATGGGTTGCATTAAAGAAAAGATGGGCCCTCTGGGTAATATGATCATCGGTTCCTGAAGCTCCATGTCTAGGGACCTATGGGCCTCAAGACTTGATCTCGTTAAGTTGTCCCTAGGATGTGTGTGTGAGACCCCTTGTTATATTTTCAAAAAGTAAGACTATTGTGAAACCCTAATTTGTGTGTAGAAGATTTAAGTTGCCCTACTATGTAAAGATGATTAATATTATGTGAAGGCCCTACTATGTAAAGATGATTAATATTATGTGAAAGATTAATTATATTTTTGAGTTGTACAAGTCGGCCCTATTGTGCCAATAGACACATCTATTTGATGAGTTAGGTCATGTCTTTATTAGAGAGATACATCTCCATTGTGGGTCATATCTCATTCACTCAACGATTAACTTGGTGAGCTGAAATTTGGTGTGCACTTCTTATGTGCTAGCTTTCTTGGTAATAGAGCACCCTCTTGTGTGCGCTACGGTTTATGGTGTGAAGGTGCTTTTCTTGGCAATATAGTAAAGGGTTGGTGGGTTTTTCCCTTGGTTGAGAAGGGTTTTCCCAGGATAACTTCTTGTGTCTTGTGCATGGTTATTCTGATCTTGGTTACTGCAGCTATTGTGTTGTTGCATTGTTTATGGCTCAAGTCCATGCTAAATTGAAAAGAAACTACATGTGCTTGAGCAATCATTAAAAATTCAACAATACCGTGAAGAACTTTCTCAAGAGACTTATGCCATCTCCCAAGGACATCATCAACCGCGATATAGATAAGTGTGCAATAAGGCTCCAAGAAAGGTGGACATCCTCCTCAAATCAAGTGCTAAGAAGGTGGATCCATGAAACAAGGCATCAAATCTATGAAGAACATATGTGGAATACCATCAATGATCAACCAACTCCATGAAGAAACGGGGTGGCCCCTCATCAACCCATAAAATAGGGCTATGCCTAAACAGGTGTGCAAGTGCTAGATCTAAGGAAGAATGAGTCAAATAAGCCATGTATCACCATCAATCAATATGCCAAATAAGCCACATCAACAACCAATTGATCAAAAAGGGGTACGTCCTAAAAGAAGAGTATGACAAGTGTGGAATCATCCCACAAGGCTAGGGCACTCCATGGTAGGCTCCCTCCGCCAAGTAATCGTGCATAAAAATATGTAGAAGAGGGGAACGCTCCACATGAGGGTCTAATCTATGCCAAACAAACCATAATATGTATACAAACCCTCAACATGAGCAAGGGTTTTCACCTCATGAACATCACACCATGTTAGACCATATCAACCCAAATGAATGTAAAATCAAGATACGGCAAGGGTAGAATGCCAAGCACTCTATACCATCATGAAACCAAGCAAATGAAGATGCCAATACAATTTTAGCTTAGCCCAAAAGTGCTAGGGTGTTCTATCGAGGGAGTCCTACATCAACATGTATCATCAACCATCATAGGGGCTCCACAACCAACTCTAGTAAGACAACCAAAGCATCAACATTATCAAGGTATCCATGACAACATCACCAATAATATCATCAAGTGAAAGCACAACCCTTAGGCCATCCAAAGATCAACCTGTAAACCTGCCTTTGTGATGAAAATCACAAGAGTAGTGAAAAACTTCACTAGCGTAGGCCTCATAAGAAATGAGGAGTAACAGGCCCCACAAATATAAAGCTAATTTAACCAACACCCATCATCAAGCCTTGCCAACATGTCCATATCAAGGGGCACTTTCTTACCTTTTTGTTGGCTCCTCATCTAAGCCTTCATTTACACTGGCTCTTTCTGTCAAAATCTTCTTTGTTCTAACTTAAAATCAAACTGTGGTTACCGAACCTCAGTTAAGCAAATACCTGCTTGTAAAATATGCCTCAATACCTGCTCGATGGTTCTGGAGTCTGGACCAACACGCCTTCACCTGTCAGTAACTGCTTTTATGTGTATGTATGTACATCCCGCATTTTTATATGATGTGAATGGTGCAAATTCCAGACTGTAAAAGGATTTTCCCCTCATCGTACAGCAAGATATTGGTCACATCTGTTTATAAATATCTATGCACGTCTCTAAATCCTATGTGCTTGTTTGCTAATGTTTCCGTTGAATATTTGAGAGTAATCACTGCCATGGAATAACCTACTAACTAATGAATATGCATCATGGAATGACCTGTATATTGTATAATTAGAACTATATAAAATCTACCTGACGAGACACATTTGTTTTGTTTAAAATAAGACGATTGAATTCTCATTATTGATACTTCATAAACGAGATACTCACTGCAATCAGTTTCCCTGAGTTCCCTGATCTTTTTGCTACTTCAATCGCTGCAGCAGCAGCAGCTCCCGATGAAATTCCAACCTATAAACATATCATAAAAACGTGAGATACAGATACCATATTTCTGGAGCATCCCAAGTTCCTGGCAGAATTAAAAATATAAGCCTGATCTGTTTACCATCAAGCCTTCCTGAAGTGCCAATTGCTTTGCCATCTCAACAGCTTCATCACTAGATATCTGAACACAATAACAACATCATATTAGGCTTTAGCGTATTAAACTAAGTTGAATGGAAACAGATACACATCTGGATCCAGACACACATACAGATCTACTGGATTTTTGGAAAAGTTAGGATATGCTTATGGGGAAAGGCATATATAAAAAGATATAGATATTTATATGGTCAAATAAAATAGCCATGAACCAGAAACATATAAAATTCAGATTTCAAGAATCAAAACCATTCATAACAAATAAAAAAGAAAAACATTCGTCAGTTTGAAAATATGAGCAAAAAGAGAGTTGCCATTAATAATAGCCTTAAGACATGATATGTAAACATTGTTACATATAAAATGAATGTCTCGTCCATGATCACTCTACTAGTAACTGTCAGTTTTGTGTGTTCTAGAATGGGCAATGGGGCTGTTTTATAGGCAAAAGTTCAGTTGTTAGGGCCCACACAATTGTTGTTCTTTTTTTTAATTTTAATTTCTTTTTTTGTTTAGAACATACCATATCCAGCAGGCTAGATACAGATCCCGAGCAAATCCTCAGGCAGATCCGAACCGGAAAGTTAAAACAGATCCTGGCCAGATATGGGCCAGATCATGCCAATCAGGATCCGGATCCAATCCACAAAAATGTGGATCCTGGATCCTAGCAGGCCAAATCCAATAACATAGATAACATAGTCAGATTTGTGGACCTGACATATCTATGTTTTATCCCTGACATATCAAAGATTTAGGAACAATTACGATTTTTCTCTTCCCTTTATTATCTCTTAAGTGCTCATCTACAAAGAAACTCTGCTGCTTTCAAAAAGAACCTAGTGCATCATAATAGTTTTCACATGGCATTTTTAATTTGCAAACATTTTTTCATTTAGTTTCAAATATTTATCTCTGCTACCCATGACTCCATTCTTCTCTAATCACAAGGAGAGTTGTTTTATCAGTAAGTGCATGAAATACACTGACATAGGCCCAACCAATGCAATCATTAACGTGTTTAAAGCACTTCTTAATCATTGGTTGATCCACAACAAAAATCATATGGGGATGCTTCTCTTTAGGCCCAACTTGTTACAATCTAATGTTCTTAATTTACAAGTGGAGCTGGTAAATATATTCATTCTCGATATTAGTTGCCAACCTAATTGCTTATTCAAGGGATTTAACATTTAAAAATTAATACATATACAACCAACACAAAGTTGAGCATTCTATGGGATGTGATATAGCTGCAACATTTATATATTTAACATTTATTATTCTCTCCAAATATATGTGTGGATGCACCCATATAAAATCCTACAAATGGTAATCATAGGTCCATAATTCACAACTGCAATCCCTTAACACACTAAGCACAAATTATCAAAACAATAGTAAGAGTGCAGTCTCATGTATGTCATGAAGAGCACAACTGCAGACTAGATCATTATAACCCAATTTCCAGTTATCATAAAATCTATGCTATTTGCAAAAAAAGTTTGAACTTGCATATCTCAGAGGGTCAATCTGATCTTATGAGCAAAATATTTATGGAATCCAGCGGTCAGGGAAGAAATTTCTCAGCTAAAAATTTAAAAAAGCATAGGATTATCTTAAATGTAGATCAACCATAGGTGGACAATACTGATGAACAAGGAAAGCTAGCAAAACCTCAAGCCTAGAAAGACAGAATTTGGACCTGTGTATTGAAGAATTTTGGGGTCCCTATAGGCTGCCCAATAGGCCTGTCATGTGACCTCTTGTTGGGCACTAATTTCAAGGTAATTTCAAACTGTTTTTGTTGCTGTTTAGGACAGCCAACAGGTCTGATATTTCTACTCTCTAAATCTGCCCCTTAGGAAGTGATTTGCTGCCCCTTTGTAGATGCTGTTTTAAGGACTTAATAAAGAGGTTCTTGCTGTCCAAATTAGCATATATAAAACTCCACAAAAGAAGTAAATACCCTCTAAGATCTTTAACACCTACAGCTGATAAGTAAATAAGCAAACCATGACAAATGAACACAGTGTTTTTGGTCAACATGACCCTGGAAATACCCCCATGGGGAAAACCAGTAAGAGAGTAGATGTATTATGGAGATCTCAAGCAAATGCTACAACAAAGAAATGAAACAATGGAACCTGATACAATAGCAACTCATCTCAAGTTTGCTTTGGAGTTCCTTCTTTCTTTGTGCTTGCTAGAAGAAGACTTGTGCACCCATTAGCTTTGCTTGTCTACTAGATGGTGTTTGCACCCTTGTTTGGTGTGCCTTAGCGCACTTTGCTTGTGCCTGCTAGTGAGTGTGCCTCTTTCCAAGGTGGATGCGCCCCCTTTCTCCTTGCCCGAGCAATTGCACCCTCAACCAAATGGTGCGCTCTCTCTACACCAAGTGCGCCCTCATGGAAACTTGCGCTCCAATGGTGAAACTCCTCAAGCCCATGCGCCCTTGCCTCTCACAAGTGCGCCTCCTCAAGCTCAAGCTTCCTCCTCAACAATGGTGCGCCCCCTCTTGAGCTTCTCTTCTTCTCCAAACCCTCACTTCTCCTCTCTTCACATTCACCCAACTCTCTCAAGTGAACAATGAGTCTCCCTTTTGCCCCTTTGCCTCCTTTAGCCAAATCCTTAGGCTAACCTAGGAAACCAATGGCCCAAATTAGATCTAGGCCAATCTCCAAAATGAATGGATGAGATTAGTACTCATTTTTCACTTAAGTTTCCATAGTTTACTTTTTCCTCATTAATGACTTTATAAAATCAAAGTGAATTTATAACTTAAAGTACTTTGTCATAATGATGTTATAAAGTCAAAGTGACTTTATAACATAAAGTAAAGTGTAAGGGTCAAATATTTCCCCCTTTGTGTTTAGAGACTCACAAATACAAGCGGACCACTTTCCAAGGTACCCAAATCTCCACATGTATCATAGGTGAATGGTTAAAAGGATCTATTCTGGCTAAGATATATTGAAAAAATCACAAAGTGTGAACATTATATGAGACTTAAACAACTTAACCTTAGGAATAACTTTCCAAAATGTTGTAGATTAATTTGTGGTCTTTCTTATACTTCCTACAGCTATGAGCATTAGATAGTAGCCTATTATTCAATGGTATAGGAAAGGAAGCAATATTTCTCAACTTCTGTGCTGCTTTAAAACTAACACCTAGAAGGGTGGGACTGCATGGCATATTACTAGCATGGCTGATGCAGCATAAAACATCTCACCGACAACTTAATCAAGCATTGACTCTTCAACCAGATGAGAACCAATGAAGGCTGAAAATTTCAACCCATATACCATGGATGTAGAAGCTGATTTAAACTTCAAGAAGTTTTCCTCAACTACACTTAGGCACCAAACTGTACAAAAATAATGAACCAGGTCTGTAAAGCCTGCCATAATTTGTACAGAGCCTCATCCACCCCTGCAATGTTATTTTTTGTAGCTCGGAGGTACTTCTGCATTGGCGGTGCCCAACATGTGGAAGTGACCAAGCAAATGTCTCTCTCTAGTGACTTTATAAAGTGATTTTATAAAGTTAGGGTCTTTTATTATTTAACGAGTAAAAGTGACTTTATAAAGTTTGGGTCACTTAAGTGATTTAAGTGAACTCAATGGACGATTAAGTCACAACCGTTGATCTCAAGAGGGAAAGATCTAATCTTGACCATCTATCTCTTTGGAGATCTAGGGTTAGGGTAGTTATTCATTAATGAGTTATAAAAGGAGAATTTGAGAGAGATGGAGGCACACTTTTCAAGAGAGATTGAGGAGGAAAGTGAAGAGTCACTTTTCCAAAAGAGCTTGAGCTTGAAGAAGAAAAGAGGAGCAGCAAGAAAGGAAGGACACAAATCCCAAGGCAGAGAGGGCATGCATCCCAAGGAGTATTCTCAGCATTAAATCTGTCCGTACAACAGAACATTAATGCAGACCATACAACCACTAATGACAACACTGTCCAGCATACTTTGGCACTGAAATCAAGGCACTTTGAGCACAGATTTCTAGACAGATGCACAGATTTCGAGGCACTTTGCTGTTGTAAATCCTTATTGTCCATACTAGAAAGTATTGTACCTGGGCGCTTGTTAACCCCTAGATTTTCACCCTTCAAAATCTTGAGGGTTAAGAGCCAACATGCATTCCTTTGGCTGGCATTCTGAGATTCTCCCAAAGTTTAGCCCTAGTGTTGAGCAAGAGGTTGGTTCCCATCGGAGGCAGGTATATGATTGGTACATGGTTGTTTGGCTCAGAGTTAGAGTTGACTTGGTTTCCAGGCATTTTTGAGAGATGTATAGATACATCAGGTGTTGCTATTTTTTAGGAGACACAGTTTCAGTGGGTCTCTTGACAATTTGGAGCAGTTCTGAGCACACAGTATGAGTCCTTACATGATTCTAGGCCCGATGACACTTTTATGTGTGACATGCAAGGATTTTCTATTTTTTGCTAGTTTTTCTCTAGGCCCCAGATACATATTATGCGAACGCAGTATTGATCCTTGTGACATCCAGATTCCAGAGTCTTTTGGATCTTTTCCAAGATGATGTGGCATAATTTACTATTTTTAGCAGGTTGAGCCTGCATGCGTTTCTTTCACTCCATAAATCCAATTCACATTCATTATCATTCATTACTCCTCCCTTTCTTCCTCGAGTGCGCCTTCCTAAGTTTTAGGGCGCATTCTCCTCTCTTGTGCGCATGTAACCTTCATGCAAACTCTCACATATAATCACTCATCTCACACTCCTCACATATCTCTCTTCCTCATGCACTTAGACTCCAAATTTAACCACTCATGCGTCTTCTCTTTCTCCCTTGGGATATGCGCCCTCCATATGCTATATATTGGATGCTTCACAGAGGTTCTTGGTCGGATCATTGCAGTAGCAGCATAGTGTCTCTCTCATTCTCTTCTCTCTTGTTCTTTAGTCGAGTGGCTCCTCTTTGAGCAAAGTAGTCATTGTACCGGTTGTAGGCTTGCCAAGTGTGGCGCAAACAGTCCTCTTGTAAGCTTCATCAATAAAGAAGTGTGTGCTTGTCTTCAAACCTCTTTCTTGGCAATAAGGTAAATTTGTGATCTGATATGTCATTTTTTGAACTATTCATTATGGTTAATTCTGATCCTTTTGAATAGTTTTCTTCTTCTTTCCAATCTATTATCATTGTGCTAACCCTGCAGGTTCCCTCCAAGCGTAGAAGATTGTTTTTCCTCATCGTTTTGGACTGCTTTTACACGCTGTCCAAGATGAACAGCTTGTTGTTTTGTAGGTTTTATATGCAGAAATCAGGACTCCCCCCAGAGGCTAGCAAGCACTAGCCCAAACGAGGAGGGGTTCGGTCAGTGACAATTTGGGGCCCTACTCCTTTAATTATCCAAGTTTTTTACCACTGTCATAACAGGTTTATCAGCTCAGATTGTAGGGTAGAAATTTGTGCTAACAAATTGGCGTCGTTGTCGGGGAACGCTAGCCTTGGTAACAACGACATTAGTGAGTTTTTACTTTAATTGATTTATTTTTTCTAACTCACTTGGCGACTCCACAGGATACAGAAACGACTCCATAGGGGAACTTACTCAAGAAAATCATCCAGTTTCGATTCCCTCACAAGGTCTAGTTCCGAGCTTGAAGTAACTCTAACGTATTTCCAGAACAAGACTATCATTTCACCAAGAACTCCTCTCGAAGTTGGTAAGCATAAGAGTTCTTAGGTAAGTTATTTTTCGATGAGCACTATGGTGAGTGTATCTTCGACATCTTTATCTTTCTTTTTATTTCCATCTCAAGCTAGTAGTAGGGTAGCAATTGTGCTTGTTTCTATATGAGATTAACAATATGGCCGTAGCTATGAAGCCACCAGTAAGGTGGAGATTTTCTGCTTTTGACCCACTAAGCTTTGTTGCATTCCCAGATTATCCTCATGACTTACCTACACATAAATGGATTAAATGCTTACCTCTGTTTGCAGGAAGGTCAAGAGAATCGGTTGAGGACCACTTGGGTGTTTCTTCAAAATTGTTGGATGATTTTGAGGTGGAACATGAGGATGTGGCGATGAGGATGTTTGTGTTGACCCTTGAGGGGGAGGCACGAACATGGTACAAATCCCTTCCGGATGCCTCCATTGATGGGTGGGATTCGTTCCAAGAGAAGTTTACTGAAAGATGGGCAGATAAGCCAGACAACTTTTCCTTAATTAATGCTTTTCATAATATTAAAAAGAATGAGGATGAGACTGTCAATGATTTTAATGCTCATTTTTTCAAGACTTATTATAAGATTCCTACTACCATAAGACCTAATCATGCTTACGCTTTAAATTGTTATCTTTAGGCATTTGATGGTATTTTTGGTATTTTTCTCAGGCATAAGGAACCTCAAACTCTTGACGAGGCCCAGGTTGTTGCTATTAAGTTAGAAGGACATTTTATTGCATCCTACGGTTTCATTCTGGTCCATGAATTTCAACTACCAATGGGTAAAGCAGTGCAGAAAGTCCTTGTTTCTAAAGGTGAACAACAACTTGCACCGTATCAAGTTCCCAGAGAAGAACAGGAGGGTGATAGCCAAATTTAGATGATTTGGAACCAATAGTTGCACCGTTTGAGTCACATGTAGAGTTCCAAGAAGATGAAGGTGAAGATGTGATTACTCAAGAGTCAAGAGTGTTCATGGGTTCCTCCCATTAGCGAAGATGAAAAGTTTCAAGAGGAGGAACCACGGGTTAACCAAGTTGAGATCAGTCAACATGAGTTTTCAACCTTGCATATCACAGTAGTGGTCCGGGAACAACTTGATTAGACACCATTACAGCAAGAGGAGCCAATTTTGGTTCAACCAGAAGATGATGTCCCTTTCACTTTGCCTACTATTCCGCATCCCAAGGTTTCTCTTCAGGATATTGAGATTGATCAGAGCTTGAATATCAGAGTTCACCATGACCCAGTTGAGCTCAGAATGATGGAGGCATTTCAACAAGTAGATGCCAAGAGTTTCAGCTCTCATGCATTCATGCTTATTACTGTTAAAATACCATGTTCTAAGTCCCAAACAACCTTCAGTCAATTGGCACCCTTCAGTTATGGCTTCACCATCAAGGAAATTTTGGGTCATATGAGATTTCATGTTGGGTCCCATAAATAATTGAATAAGATATGATGAATATTTACAATGAGAATGAGGGCCATATATATACCCACGCAGGGGTTCCCTTTTGCTAAGAGACGTGACCTTTCATTAGGAAGGTGTCTCTTTATTATATATTAATTATTAATTATTAAGTACTGTTAATATTTATTTATTTATATATTTTATATATATTTATGTTTGTTACATTGCCTTCACCTTTAGAAATGCTTTGTCCTCAAAGCATATTTATGGAGAGGCTTACATCTTTGTTCTGGCTCGCAATGTCTTCGCATGATTCTCTGTTTTTGACGTTGTCAAGATTGGCAATACGAGACGAAATGAGTGACGAAGAGTGAAGCAAAACTATCAAATTGTGAAAGGGTCAGACCATCCTAATTCAATCTTTTGTGGAATGTTGCACTTCCACGATGAATGGTTATCATGAGACTTGATTGCACTGGTATCAATATTTTTCGCAGGATAAGCTAGTTGTTCCCGACCAGAGTGATATTGATACTCTAACTGTTTAAGATATCTTCTTTTGTGATTTGGATGTCGATAAGGAGTTCTTATGATATGATTTTCCTTTATCGTTCTTGTAGCATTTTCTTGGTTTAATTTTGGTATATGATTTTCTTCACACATTGATGTTGCTTGGTTGGTCGTTGGATCTATTAAAATTGTAGCTTGGAAGGTGTCTCAGCATAGGCCTAAGTGTCCAGGCATGCTGACCTTTGTTACACGTATCACGATATTATCGAAATTATCACGATAATATCGTCAAAGCCAACCTCGGCAATAATATTGCCTGAAATTATCGCGATAATTTCGATAATTTGAATTTATCCGAATAAATTGGGTAATTATCGCGATAAATTGGAAATTATCGCCCTGTCTGCATCAATATCACCTTATTAACTAGATTCTTGGTCTTTTAACCCTCATTTTGCAAAAGTGAGTTTTGCCTCGCACAATTTGACCAAAAATGCTGACAACTAATGGTAATGTTAAATTCTTAATGTAAAAAGATAAAAAGGAAATGTCAAATTATTTCCTTTTTATCCTTTTACTTAATTTTTTAGCATTACCATTAATTGTTTCAGGATGTTTGAGAGTAGTTTCAACATCATCGGACTTCATATGGAGAAAGTAGAATTTCATATCCCATTCAAAATTCAGCAGACTTAAGAGTTTTCAGAATTTCAGGATTGGTAGGATTGCAACATTTTCATTGAATTCAATCATGTATGAGGGTATGATATTGCCATTTAATCAAGAGCACCAAGCCCTTTATGTACCTTGATGTTGGTGGTATTGATTGTTGAACTCTTCCGTCATGGCCTTAGCAAAAATGTACCCTTCACTCAAACCAAAATCATTGATTAATAATGTTAAGCTTTTTCTACCATATTATAAGGGCTTGGATTAGGCGGTTTCATCAAAATAGGGTGGTGTTGACTAATGTCCCTAGAGGATCGAGGTAGAGGCAAAGGTTAGGAAAGAGGCAAAGGGTGATACTAATGATGAGGATCCCAATATAAGTGATGGTGGAACATTGCTTGTCATTTAAATGATTTTGTTCATTTATTCATAATGTTTTCTTTCGAAATTTCAATAATTTTTTGGAATCATGGTTTGGAATCTTTAAAATATAATTTTTTCATTAAAATTTAAATATTTTATGTATTTTTTAGTAAACCAAGTCATTGAAATCAGATCGGTCCGAGTCAATCCGAGCCCAAGTCCAAGTTTTAAAACATTGGTTTGAGCTTTGAGGATACTGTGACCATTTTCCATCAAGCAAACAAGGGGAAATCCATTGTTTCCATTGCCATGATTAATCTCATAAGATCATTTATTTTTGTTTGGATGTGATTTTGTAATATCTTGTCAAGACTTATGACTCAAGACAAATATCATATTTCAGTATCGATGTCTGATGTACCATTTGACATCTTATATATCAGTTTTATTTTCATATTTATGTAACAATGTGTTTGTTTAATGTTGATGTTGCTTTATAAGTTTAAAAAATTGAAAGAAAAAAAATATTTTGTATTTTTTCAAGTTTCCCGATAATGTACGATATTTCTGATAATTTCAATTTTGGACACCTGGCGATAAATTCCTAATAAAGATTAACATTGTGCTGAAGACATTTAATTATGACCCAGGTCAACATTCTTTTATCCTAAGTCTAACTTAGGAAAAGCATAAAAATTTATCATTTAATTTTTATTGGCTTTATTACTCAGATTTCCTAAGTTTCTCACTTAGGAAATTAATATTTCACTTAATGAATTTTCTTGACTCTTCTAGAAAGTTCATGAAAGGGAAATAGAGTAAAGTGAAAAAGATAAAAGGAGCTGAGGTGAGGGGTTGAGGACACACA
>SNQJ01S0136172.1:0-14343 GCA_010110895.2 Picea sitchensis
GGGTGTAGGATGGTGAAATTAATACAATGAAGAGTTGAAAAGGTGCAGCACCAAGGAAGGTTGGTTTTCTCCGGATTAAGAGTTTCTAGCATAAATCTTTGTGTACTATATGTGTGATTCATTGATTAATTTTTTTTTTTTTGTAGAATCTATATGCATTGATTTACTTCATGGGTTTAAAACTTACAGAAAGGTTGGTCACAAAATATGATAATTATAGAGAGGTAGTTCTACACAAATAACACAATACTTATGGAACAAAGTCTTGTAGTTTTTATAATTAATAGAATTTGACTATTGCACCATGATCAACAACATTATTATCTATTCTCATTCCAATGTATCTACTTGGAGGTAGATGCTTGGAGATGTAAAAAGTAAGAGGGAGAGTGCAATGCATTGAACAAGAGGGGATGTGCTCATTGACATTAATTTATTTTATTATAAAGTAATGGGTGTGTTTATTGATATTGACCTAAATTAGTGACTTGTGGTTTATTTTAAGAGAAGAAAATAATAGTATACTAGTAATAATCTAAGTAATTTATGAATATTGATAATTAATAATAATTATTTGGGTTATCTTACTTTGTAAGAGGAAGAGTGGGATAGGAAGAGAAATAGAATAAAAATAATGAGAAGAGAAACATGAAAAGAGAGAGGGTGAAAAAAAAGAGAAGAGAAGGAAGAGAAAGAGAGCGGGTAAGGGGAAGAAAAATGAATAATAAGAGGGAGAGGAGAAAAAAGAGGAAGGCGAAGAAAGAAAAATAGAGGGTAGGGGGGGGGAGGAAAAACATGAATAAGGAGAGGGATGAGAGAAAGAGGAAATTGAACAGGGGGAAGAGGGTGATGAGGGAGATGGAGAAGAAAATGAGAGGAGGGGGGAAGAGAAAGATGAGTAGCATGAGGTGGAATGTTATAAAAATAGGATCGTGGAGCAATAAAAAAAGACAAATGCGAAAATAAAACACAAAAGATACACAATACAATAGAGACACATATATACATGGTTCACCCAGTGTGGTCTACGCCCACCATATAAATTTCTATTTCCTTCCTTTTTATTATCCAACAAAATGAAGAGATACAACCTACAACACACCTGTTGTAACTTCTTCTTTCTCTCACAGTCTCCTCTCTCCGAATACAATGTTCGTGCACTAATTCACATCCACAATACAATTCCCTCATAAAAGAGGGTTTCCTTCTAGGGAAAAAAAACCCTAAAATAACTTCTACCATCAGATAAACGACCTTATAATGAACAGTCTAGATTGACTATGAAATTACAATATTTTACCAGGAAATTTTTCCCAAAATTTCGCTTCAGGGGTGCTTCCCCAAATACCCAGCTAGGGGAAGGCTACAAAAAATTTTGTTGCCCCCCCTTGACCACCCTAGCGATAGTTGTGGGGGGTAAATCCCCCACACACACCCTCGTTACGGAATGGGGTTCAAGAATGGCTTAAACAAACCTCTGAATCAGGAAGATAATCAGGCTCCACAACCAACAATCTCCTACTTGGAGACTGATCACAACAACTCCACTGATATTGTACCTGTTGGACTATACTCCTCATCAGACCTTGAAAATTTCACATCTTCACCTTCATGCTTGAAGACCAACTAAAACTGAGCAGGAACTCAATTTCTCCCTGGTTACTCGCTTTGTTATCATGTCTATAGGATTCTGGCTAGTATGTATCTTTTCTAACTTCAAATGTCCATCTTCCAAGACAGATTTTATGAAATCGTACTTGAGATGTATATTCTTAGTATTTGAATGGAAGGTTGAGATATTTGCAAGATGAATGGAACTCTTGTTGTCACAATACAACCTTCTATTCTCATGCTTCTTTCCCAATTCCTCCATAAACCTATATAACTAAATCATCTCTTTACTAGCCTCTGTAGAAGCAAAATCTCTACTTCCATTGTTGAAAGTCAAACAACCTTTTGTAGTTTCGAAATCCAACTCACGGTTGTACTACCTACAGTAAAAACATACCTTGCGGTGCTCCTCTTTCTATCTTTATCACCTACCATATCTGAACCAACATATCCTTGTAAAACAATGTTTGAACCCCCAAAACATAATGCATAAGTAGCAGTACCTCTGAAATAACGGAGAATCCACTTTACTACCTCTCAATGGTCTTTACCTGGATTTTCCATATACCTTCTCACAACTCCAACTACATGTGCAATATCTGGTCTTATGCAAACCATCACATACATCAAGCTGCCAACTGATGATGGATAAGGGACCTTGGACATGTATTCTATATCCTCCTGTGTCTTGGGGAACATTTCCTTAGTTAATTTGAAATGGCTGGCCAAAGGTGTACTAACTAGTTTTGAATTCTACATTCTAAACCTCTCCAACACCTTCTCCATGTACTCACCCTAAGACAATGTCAATTTCTGATTTTTCTTATCTCTTATTATTCTCATACCAAGGATTTTCTTTGTAGCACCCAAATCTTTCATCACAAATGAATTAGATAATTTATTCTTGAGCACATTTATATCCTGCATATTAGACCCTGCACCAAGCATGTCATCTACATACAATAACAAGATAATATAACTTCCATTTTCTAGCCTTTTGAAATAAACACAGTGATCAGAATGACATCTACTATAACCTTGTTATGTCATAAACCTGTCAAACTTCAAATACCATTGCCTTGGATATTGCTTTAGTCCATACAATCTCTTCTTAAACGTGCATACCAAATTCTCCTTTCCTTTGACCTCATACCCCGATGGTTGATGCATATAAATATCTTCCTCCAAATCCCCATGGAGAAAATTTATTCTTACATCTAATTGTTCAATATGCAAATATTCTACTGCCACAAGACTTAAAATAGTCCTAAATGAAGTCATCTTAACAAAAGGAGAAAATATTTCATCAAAATCTATACCTTTATTTTATGCAAACCCCTTTACAACAAGTCTAGCCTTGTACCATTTTTTTCCTCCATTTTTCTTCCTTCAACTTGTAAACCCATTTATTATGCAATGCTCTTTTTTCCTGCAGGAAACTGAACCAAGTCCCAAGTCTAGTTATTTACCATGGAATCAATTTACTCTTTCATTCCATGCTCCCACTTCTTTTTAGTGTCTACCTGCATTCATAGATGATTTTAGGGGCTAAAATTCGCTCATGGGCTAATTTTACATGGTTTTTCCAAAAACGAGATTCGCTATTTTAAAAATGATTCGCCCAAATTCTATAGGATAAAATCATTTTACCTTAAAAATCGCCAAAATTTTATAAAAACTATATAAAATCCTTAGAAATTTGGATTTTTTACAAAAATATCGCCAAACATTTATAATTGGCATATGAAGGATTAGTAAGATTCGCCAAGGTTTCTATATTTTAAAATAAATTTCCATCCTTAAAATCATCCCTGCCTGCATTTCCTCTTCATAACATTCTAGTTCACCAGAATCAATTAACAATAAATAATACAATGAGGGAGAGTATCGTTCAAGGGGTCTGCTTAACCTGGTATATCTTCTAACAATACTTGCAACAATTTGAGGTACCTGTTGTTGTTGTTGTTGTTGTACATTTTGATTTTCTGGTACCTCTGGAATTTATTTTTCAGTGATCTCATCAAGCACTATGTATTCTGGTTTTTCTTCTTCCTATTTCCTTCCCTGCGACTGATATTTATACATGACTGTCTCATTGAATATGACATATCTACTCCTAATGATTTTCATAATCCCATAAGTGATAACCAAAATCATTAACACCATATCCAATAAAGGAAAACTTCTTGGATTTTGATTCAAGCTTTATTCTATTTTCTTTATCAATATGGACAAATGCTTCACAACTGAAAGTCTTCATAAATGAATAGTTTACCTTTTTACCTGTCCATGCCTCCTTTGGAATGCCACCATCCAAAGAACTTGAAGGTCCTCTTTTTATCAAGTAAACAACAATATCTACAACATCTGCCCAAAACTGTAAGGGCAACCCTGCATGAAATCTCATACTCCTTTCACTCTCCATGATTGTTTTGTTCATCCTTTCTAACACACCATTTTCTTGTGGTGTTTATGGAACTTCCTTCTCTCTACGAATCCCATGGTATGAACAATAATAATCAAACGCCTTGCTGCAATATTCACCTCTATTTTATGATATGAGATAGTTCAACCTTTTTCTTGTCTCATTCTCAACCAAAGCTTCCCATTTCTTAAACGTATAAAAAACATCATATTTTGTTGAATGTAATAAACCCAAGTTTTTCTAGTTGCATCATCAATACAAGTAAAATAATAACGAGAGCCAGCAAGAGATGATACGTGAGTTGGTCCTCATACATCTGTATTCACAATCTCTAAATTTTCATTCTTCTTTACCTTTCCATCTCTGAGAAATTTGACTCTCTTTTGTTTTCCATAAACACAGTTCTCACAACATTGGTGCTTTAGTTCTAAGAAAAAACCTCATCTGACTGCGAGATGCATTCTAGGGTTTGATAACTCGTGCCTCCAACTGCTAGAGTTCAGTCCACCATGTCTCCATCTGAGGGAGGGGATCTGCCTCATGGATCCTCCACCTCAGATCTGCAGGCCTTCCAGTCCTTAATCTCTTCCTATGCACAGACGCAAAAACCAAACCCCTCTTGTTTTGTCAAAAAATTGACAAAAATTCCCAAGGTTACTATGCATGCTCCTTCGAAATGGCCTCTAGCTCTTATACTAGTGGATAGAGGACTAATAGGGAAGTTGAAAGGAATATATCCCTCCCCAAAATCCATGTACCTCTGTTTGGAATCGAACTGGCACAAGTTGATCCAGGGACAAATCTTGACGGCCTTCTGCGGTAAGGTTTTTTTTTATTTCTTATTTGAAAAAGAAGAAGATAAGGAATTGATTTTATGAAGTGGCCCATATTTCATGGGTTCTCATGGAATGTGTCTCAATAAATGGACACTTGATTTCAATCCAGAAAATGATATCCCCTCAGCAGTCCTTGTGTGGGTAAGACTTTCTTTCCTCCCACTTCACTGCTGGAATGACGAAACCATAAGAAGTATTTGAAACTCTTTAGGAAAATATATTAATCGTGATGAACCAAGAGAGGGACTTCATGCATGTTCCAGGCTCTGTGTGGAGGTAGATCTGGAAAAAAGACTCCCAGAAGCAATACAGCTAAACCTAGATAATTGGTCATACATTCAACAAGTAGATTATGAGCAAATGCTCTTCAAATGTAAAGCTTGTCACGAATATGGATTTTTTTCTAAAACATTCCCTTGGGCCAAGGAGACTGAGGACCAAGATCCAAAGAAAGATTAGTGGTGACAACCGAAGTGGAAAAAAACTAATGGGAAAAATCACTCGAATCCTGCACAAGGACAGAGAGAAAAATCACCAGATCCGAGAGAAAGATCATCAGGATCTCCCCACAAAGGGGAATCAAGTCATAAATGATATGTCAGGCTCCCATTATAAGGTAATGCGAAGGATCTCAGGGAAATCCAGGAAGAAAATAGTAAAAATCTACAAGAACATACAGGGGAGGAGGTCAGAAAAGGTAAAGAAAAAGAAACCTTGATCATAAGTGGGGATTCCACAAAAAAATCATCCCCAAGCCATACCCTAGAGATCCCATAATTGTTAGAATATGAGAGGCAAGAAACATCTGACATTGATTCTGATCTTGAGTTCACTCATCCAACCATAACAAAAAAAACTAGGAAGAAAATCTCAAAGAAAAAAAAGATAATCGACTGCAGATAGAGAAAAAGAACTAGGCATCCAAAAAACAATAGAAGAAGAATTAAAAAAAGAAGGAAAATCTAGGAAAAACAAGGCCGCCTAAAACAAGGGAGTAGCATCTCATCCCTCTAAAGGGGGGCACCAAAATCCACTAATAAATGATGAAATTTGTCTCCTGGAATTGCAGAGGACTAGGGAGCAGGGATAAAAAAGAAGAAGTTAGAAAACTGTTAAAACTAGAAAATCCATCAATCCTCCTACTCTAGGAGACAAAAATGAGGGACCTGGAAACCCTCCAAGATCTTCAAAATATATGGAAAAAAGGTGAAGGAAAAGCAATTAATTATATATGTGCCTCGGGAGGAATAGGTACATTCTGGAATGTGAAAGATGTCAATTTAGAAGACTAGGTGTGGTCTCAATTCTAGTTGATGGTTTCCCTAACCAGGAAAGCTATAGGTATGGTTTATTCCATCATAAATGTTTATATGCCAAATAATTATATGGAAAAAATTGAATGCTGGAAATCCCTCCAGGATCTAGCCACTAAAACCCCCCCTTAAAACTTGATCATTGTTGGGGACTTCAATACAACTAGAGGTGTAAAGGAAAAACGAGGGGGTGCTATCATGCGAGATAATTTCAGAGAAAGAATGGATGATCTTATCTCAGATCTAGATCTCTTTGATTTCCCTTATGTTAAAGGGATGTACACTTGGAACAACAGAAGAGCAGGTCCATGACACATAGTGGAAAGACTTGGTCAATTCTTAATAAGCATCTCCTTTCTGTCCCTTCCAAACAAAGCTCGATCCTCTAATCTCCCTTGGGTAGGTTCGGATGATCATCCTATCACGTTAACCTTCGAATAACAAAAAAACAGGGGCCCCATTCATTTTCTATTTAACCCCCTTTGGATGGAGCGATCAGATTTCCTTCACTCCATCTCCCAAATCTAGAATCAATGGATTATAGGATCTCCAAACTATATTTGGGAGCAGAAACTAAAGCTGGTGAAGGGTTTACTCAAAGGTTGGGAAAACAACTAGATCCAAAACAATGCCAAAGACAAAAATATTCAACTCGAAACCCTACATGAGGAAATGGAGACAAAATAGGTACAATAAATTCACATTGTTGAAGAAGAAATCACCTGGAGATTAAAATCCATAAGTCTTTGGCTGAAAGCAGGGGATCAAAATACCTCCTTCTTTCAGAGACAGGAAAAAGCCATAATTTGGGCTAATCAAATTTCTGAAATCAAAACTCCGGAAGGGGAAATTATAAAGGACTTTGATCAAATCAAGTAGCAAGCTACTAATCATTTCCACAAACTCTATTCCACAAATGGAAGAGCAGAAGATGAAATAGTTGATGCTCTTCTTAGGAACATTCTAGGCAATATAACTGAGGAAGATAATATTCATCTTAATAGACAAATTGAAGAAGCCAAAATTCTAAAATCCATCATCCAATTCAACGAAGACAAAGCTTCAGGACCAGACGGGTTCACCCTACACTCCTACAAAAAATGTTGGCACATAATCAAGCATGACAACATCATAATGATAAGATTTGTCCACAAATTAAAAAAAATGGGAGGAGCCACCAACTCTTCCTTCTTAGCGCTCATCCCAAAAGAAAATGGTGCCTCTACTCTGGACCATTTCAGACCCATTTCTTTATGTAATATTTCTTATAAATTCATAGCTAATAGGTTGAACCCTCTCCTTGGATCTTTAATTATTCCAAATCAAGGAGGCTTTGTGGTAGCTCGATAGATATGGGACAATTTTATTATGTTTCAAGAAGCAATTCTCTCCAACAACTCTCGAGGAGAACCAGGTATGGCAATAAAATTGGATACGGAAAATGATTTTGATAGAGTAGAGCATAATTTTCTTTATAAGGTTATGAAAAAATTTGGGTTCAGTCAGGACTTCATTTCCTAGACGGGAGATTGCATTGCTTCCCCTTGGATCACTCCTATTTTAAATGGAAGACCATCCTCCTTATTTAAGGCCTCCATAGGATTAAGACAAGGTTTCCCACTCTCCCCTTGCCTATCTATGGTCATTGTAGAGACTCTTAACTGATATTTGGAGTGGGAAAACAATAATAACTCAATCCCATGAATCAAAATAGCCCAGGGGATAAAAATAATCAATCACTCACAATTTGTTGACACCAAAATCCTCTTGAGTGGAGCATCAAAAACCATGGCCAGAAGACTAAATCAAGTTCTGGACACTTTTCTCATAGTTTCGGGTGGGCTCTTCAATAAGAAAAAGTGTCAAATTTACGTTTGGAATGTCTCTTCTGTTATAAGAGAAAGAATCACTCGAGTCCTAGGATTTGACATTTCACTGGATTGGAAAAACTTCAAATACCTAGGACTTCCTCTATGCCTAAAATCGTTACCTGATGAGTTCTGGCAACTTTCTCTTCAAAAATTCAAGGAAAACATGGAGTCTTGGGGCTCAAGGTGGCTCAATCCAGTGGGAAGGGTGATCCTGATTAAATCAATCTTATCTTCTCTTCCCCTCTTTCAATTCTCTTCCCTCCTGTATCCAAAGGGAATTCTAAAATACTTGGCCCAACTCATTCACAAATTCTTGTGGCAAGGGGAAAATTCCACCTTGTGAATTGGGACACATTCACCCTTCCCCCAAAAAGTGGGGGTCTTGGAATCAAAGACCCCAAAGTGGCCAACTTAGCAATGGGAGACAAGCATGTTTGGAGGACAGTCATAGGAAAAAAGGAATGGTGGAAAATGGATATAACAAGAAAATATAGAATGGGAGGAAGAAAAAGATGCATGGACAACACTCTTGATCCTCAACCTGGATCGAAAATATGGAAACTAATAAGGGCAGTTATTCCCTTCTTTAAGGAGCACCTTTCGTGGATCCCGGGAAATGGAAAAATGATCAGAATTTCGTAAGACCCGATTCTGGGAGTGGATCTCAACTCTTGCGAAGAAGAAACCGACGACCTGAAAATATGGATGATATATGAACACAAAAGCACCCTCTATGAAATTTTAGCTTGGAATGAGAATGGCAGCTGGAAGGAGTGGAACTTGGGGGGTGTCCCTGATCACTTGAACAATCAGGCTCAAATCCTATTTTCATCCCTAAAAGGGGGAGATCCTATTCTCAGAGCCACCCCAGATAGCTGCAAGTGGGGTACAAATGGATACTCGGTAAAATATGGTTATAACACGCTCCTCTCCACTCTAAGGGTGTATCAAAACTCAACAAACTGGAAAAACGTTTGGAGCCTAGACTCTCTGCCCAAAATTAACTTCTTCATGCGGTCCCTCTCTCATGGAAAAATTATAACTGGAGAAAATTTAATGAAAAGAGGGTTTCATGGCCCCTTCAGATGTCCTCTGTGCCAAAAAAATCAAGACAACATTCATCACCTCTTATGGAACTGCCCTTTTTCGCAAATAGTCTAGAATGTGGCCTTTCATAGATCTGTCTCGAAAAATAAGATGGCCCTCGGCTCCAAATCTTATCCTAGGGAACTAGGAAAAGTATTATCATGGATCCTTCTGAGAAAAAAAAAGTCTTTAAACGTATCTGGAGGGCAGTCCCCAAGTTCATATGTTGGCAGTTATGGCTAGTAAGAAACAAACAAATTTTCCAGGGGGTCAAAACCCACCCACAAAGCGTTGTTGACAAGGCCAAAATGATTCTTTTAGAAGTTATGTATGCTAAATATATGACTATAGAAGACCCGTCCAATTGGAACTACTCGGAGAAATATTGGATGGCTAGTTTTAATCTTCATCATGGTAAGACTTCACACTCAGCGCCAAGATCGTGCTGACAGCTTCACAATATCCAAAAATTAGATGACTGGATTCAAAAGAAACAATCCCATACTTTGTGTTTTGATGGCACTTCAAATGGAAACCCAGGGGAGGCAGGTGCGAGGGGGGGGGGATTCACTTTGATCCCGGAGGAAAAACAATCCTAAATTATCATTAGAATCTCGAGAAGGACACCAATAACAAGTAGAGACCTACACCTTACTAAAAGGTCTTCAACTTGCAAAGATTCATCAAATCCACACTTTGAATGTCTTAAGTGACTCCAAAAATATAATAAGGCTGATGGTTCACACGACTGATCCAAAAAAAATAAGCTTAAAATGAATAATCGAATGAATACGAATCGACTCTCAACCCATTAAGATAACTTTATACCACATTATGAGAGAGCACAACAAGGTAGCAGATAATTTGGCGAATGAATCCATTGAGAAATCGACTGGAACCATAGGTGTGAAAGGTGTTGAATCATTTCCCCCCTTGACCTAATGCACCACATAACTGGGAGACAGTGCGTGAAGGTCAGGGGAGGGGTTAGTCGGGGCCCCAACGAATACACATACATATGGAATGGGCACGAGGAAAGGGACGGTGGTGGGGTCCCTTGAGATTCCAGCAAAAGAAGGGACAAGTGGATTGGGCAAGCAAAAAAGGTCGGGGTGGGGTCCTTATGGGATTCAATGAATGAAAAAATAGGTGGAGGGGACACATGGATAGTAGAGCAAGAGGGGAGATGAGTTTAAGGCATGCAGAATAGGCCAACGTTAGAAGGAGAATGTGGCGAGGGTGGAAGGAAAGTCCCATCGACTATTGCGCAACGACGACTAACATATCAAGTGAGGGTTTCATCATGGTTCGTGATGCTTAGGAGTTTCATCCTTCAGCGTTCGTGGGAGCTCAGTAATTTAAGGATTTGTAGTAGATGGACAAGGTGTGCGACAACTCAGTCACACAGTTTAAGCATCAGGGTGACATCAGGTTCATCTCCAAGTATGGAAACATGGAGGCCGAAGGTACAACACAGAGGGGATATTTTGCTACTTTTCTTGCTGGCATGAATTCACCATTAAATGAAACATAGGGGATTTCTATGTTGTACTCATCCCTTCATGAAAAAATATGTTTAGCGGTATGAGTAAGTCTCTCTGGCCACTCTTTATCATTTGTTGTCCAATGTTTTTCCCCTCAGAGTCTCATTTCTCCTCGCCTCACCCATAATTCCTCACCCTGTCTCCTTCTAGCTTATGCCTTGCCCAAAATGTAACTCAGAGGACTCAATTAGTCATGTTCCCCTCCCGATGCTCTAAGTTTTCTCTTCGTCTAGTCTTGCTTTTCAGTCACCACACCCTGTCTCGATTTTTTGCTTGGATCCTGTTTCAGATGGTCCCATAGACTCTAGACTCTCTGGACCTGCCTTTGTAGCTTCCATTACACAAATTTATTTTTGCATCCTTCCCATGGTCTCTGTACCTGCCGAATTTTCCTGCTCTCTCCTTTTTCCATAGTCCTACCCTCTCTTTGAGGCCCAGTGGCTTCACCAACAGTCTAGATGCAACTTGTACAATGTAGACTCCCAGTGCTCACAACCATGCAGGGTGGTAAAGGCTTCTTCATGGACTTTGGAAAATTGAACGAGGATTCAATTGAGGAAGAATGCATGGGTTGTCGCAGGATGAGAATTCAGCTGGAGCTCTCAGTTCCACCAGGACATTTGAACTTGAAACTTTGTCCCAGCAGATGCACATGATAGAACAACTCTAAGATGAGAGATATTCTCAAAGGAGCAAGAATGAGGAACAATGCGACAACATGGAGGCAATGCAGCGACATCTAGACCAACTGGAAGGAGTGCAACATCATCCAAGTAAGCCAGAAATTCAAAAGGGAGCATCCAAAAATGAAAATTCAGTTTCAGTGAATCAAATTCCGGATCTTAATGAGCCTCATCTAGAAGCAATTCTGGAGCATCAACAGATCAAATTGGAATCGGTTAGTTGAGCCCTGTAAAAAATTTTCTATCATGTTTTGTTTCTCGTTATGTATTAATGGTATGTTCTATCGACTGTACTCCTTGAAATACAATATCAAAAGTTTTGTTAGGAAAGGAGGACGCACCATCAAAATTGTTTTTGTTTCAAATCCTATAGATGTTGTAGTCTATACTTTAGTCGCTACTTCTCGAAGGCCTCTAATGGCCCCTCTTTTTTAAATCAGAGGATTCATCCACACTTTTAATATATTTTTCCCAATTTCTGTTAAAAAAAATAAACAAAGTGCTCATAGAAATCCAAATCAATTTGTTTAATATCTGGCAACAAATTTCTTTTGTGAAGTATCTGCATCCCCTTCTCACTCATGTTTCCAAGTCTATGATGCCACAATGTTGTATCCACTCCTGTAGAAGCTAAAGAGATAGAAGAATCAATATTACCAGTATATAAATACAATGTACCTACCTTCTCTCCATTTGCTATCACCAGTGATCCTTTGGTGACCTTCCACGCCTTATCTTTAAATATAGATATACAACCTTCACTTTCCAATTGCCATGTTGAAATTATAATTTTCCTTAGATCTGATACATGTCTTACCTCTTTCAATAACCATTGGTTTCTATTCTTTTTCTTTATTCGTACCTTACCCATTCCAACAATTTTACATGGTGCATCATCACCCAAATGAACTTGTCCAAAATCACCTTGAACATAATCTAGAAAAAATTTCCTACGGGGTGTGGAATCAAATGAATTCTCTAAATCTGGTACCCAAAACTCAGAAATATTATCTACAGAAATAATCAAAGCATCTTGTAACACATCACATGTTACATTTTCTTCTTGATTTTTCTCTTGTTGTCCATCTCTTTATTTCTTTGGAGCTATGCATTATTTCTTCATATGTCCTTTCTTCCCACAATTCCAACACTCTATATTTCTCAGTCTGGATTTGGATCTTCCCTTCCTAGAATTCCCACGGTTCCCTAAGCCCTCTCCTCTATCCTTTTGTCTTCCTTTGTTCTCCACATTCAACGCATTACTTAATGTCTCATCTGTGCTTTTCCGTCGCATTTCCTCGCGACGGATAACACCAACATCATCAAATTGTAGAGTGTTTTAACCAAAGACATAGTTACTTACAACCATGACCAATCCATTCCATCTTTCTAGCAATGAGCACAGGATTAGAAGAGACTTGACCTCATCATAAAAGTCCAATTTTTTCGAACTTAGTTGATTAGTAACCATATTAATTCATTTAAATGATTTGCAACAGACCCACCTTCTAACATATTCATATTAAATAATCTCTTCATTAGAAATACCTTATTGGATGCCGATTTTTTTTCATACAGTTTATCCAATGCGTCCATCAGCTCCTTCATTGTCTTTTCTTTTTAAATGTTGAAAGCCACCGAAGATACCAGGCTTAGTTGTATCGTTCCTAGTTCCTTTCTGTAAAGAACCTCCCATTCTTCGTCCTCCATGCTCGTCGTCTTGTTTTCTATTCCACCCAATGGTAGGAATAGATCCTTCTGATATAAATAATCTTCCATCTGCATCTTCCATAACTAGTAGTTTTCCCATTAAATTTCTCAACCCTAAACGTTTCATCTTCCACCATTGCTCCCACTCGAACCAAGAACCCTCTTTACCTGTGAGTTACCTTTCGCTCTGATACCAATTTTTAGAAAAATAGGATCGCAGAGAAATACAATAAGAAAAATGTGGAAATAAAACACAAAAGATACACAATACAATAAAGACACAAATATACATGGTTCTCCTAGTTTGGGCTACGTCCACTAGACAAATTTTTAGTTCCTTCCGTTTTATTATCCAACAAAAAGAAGGGATACAACCTACAATAGACCCGATGTAACTTCCTCTTCTTCCTCTCACAATCTCCTCTTTTAGATTACAATATTCATGATAGTGCACAACCGCAATACAATTCCCTCGTAAAAGAGGGTTTCCTTCTAGGGGAAAAAAACCTAAAATAACTTCTATCGTCATATCAGTGACCTTATAATGAACAATCTAGATTGAATATGAAATTACAATATTTTACAAGGCAATTTTTCCCAAAAACAATTTTTGGGAGCGCTGCCCCCAAATCTCCCACTAGGGGGGGGCTATAAAAATTGTCCTTTCCCCCCTTGGACGCCCTCTGGCGACAGGTGTGGGGGGGAATCGCCCCGCCCCCACACTCCCCATTAGGGAATGGGGTCCAAGAACGAATGAAACAAACCTCTAAATCAAGAAGATAATCAAGCTCTACAACCAACAAGGAAAAAGAAAAGGGAGTAAAGAAAGGAAGAGAGGAAGAGGGAGAGGAAGGACAAAGGAAGGGAGAAGAATAAGAAGATAAATATGAAGGATAGGGAGAGGAAGAATAAGAATGGAATGATCATATAGGATAACAAGAAGGGAGAATGATAGGAAAAAGAAAAATGAAAAAGGGAGAGGGATATGAAGAATGAATAAAAAGTGGAGGGTGTAAGAAATGCAACTTGGGAATGAGAAATAATAAGAAGGGGAATGAGGGGAAGATAGAGGAAAATAATTATAAGAGGGAGAAGGAGATTAAGAAGAGGAAGTGGCAAGAGATATGTAATCTCAAAACACTACCTTGTGTTTTTTTTCTTTGTAAAAGAGGATTTCAATTCATAAGATTATATGGTAAAATTCATCCTACTTACCTACAAACACACACACACACACACATATATATATATTCCAAATAATATT
>SNQJ01S0136172.1:14404-25515 GCA_010110895.2 Picea sitchensis
AGACTCCAATATATCTACTAAAAAAACCTAAAATATGCCTTGGATACTCATGTTGAATACCCATAAATCTCTCTCTTCTCCAACGAGTTCTAGCTCATAGGTTCATGTGAAAATGACGTGATAGAGAACCCCTTTTTCCACTTCAAGTTCAAAATTAATAGATAGCACAACACAAACCACTATTTGCATTGCATTTTCCCCAAATCTCATGTGTTTACATTGAGGTAACATTCCATTAATGATGTAAACTACCCATTTGTATTGAATGTTTCAACACACATATAATCATGTGTTGGGTTTTTGTCAGCGTCCTATTGGGGTGGCATTAAGTTTACATCAGGGATGTCTCATTGTGGCATCAATTTCCATTATTTTGAATATTAAACACAATAAAATTATATTTATCATAATAATGATATCATACTAATACTAATAATATCATACTAATACTTGTAATTTTAATTTTTAAAATTACAAAAAAAATAACAATAACGATTGTTATATTAATAATAATTTAATTGAATGATATATTACATACGCACCAAATTATAATATTTATAATATTACTGATAATAAAAATACATTTGAAACAAATGTAGATCTAGATGTAGATCTAGATGTGGATGTAGAACATGGGAACAATATATTTATATGGATAATTTTTTTTCAACAAATAACTAAATAACACCTCATTATGAACTCCACATTAATAATAAAAATAGAATAAGTACTAAATTTAATAAATACTACACATTGAAAACTCACCTTCTTCATTGTTAGCGAAGATTCTCAATGCAAACACAAATGGAATTTGAGAAGTGGGAATCTGAATTGAGGGCCAAGGCATAACAAATACAAAAGCAAGAGGTATAGGAAATGACATGGGTCAATACTTTATTTTTTTATTATTTCTTTTGCGGAAATATGTTATTAATGGAAGGCGAGGTGAAGTGGGACAATTATGATGATGCATGCATGACATGGATGATGATGTAGCAATGTGAAAGCATGCAAGCACATGCAACCAATTATCTATGTGGATATTTTTAAGGTGCACCCCTTCTCCGCCTTCAATTGTTTTCTATCTTTCTTGTCTAAAGTGAGGTGAGGATAATAATTTACATATTTAGTTTTTTTATTTACATCTTTACCTTTTTATTCTTAATGGAAGGAATTAACATCTTGGGAATGGGGTTTTCTTTTTCAATTTTATTTATTATAAAAATCAAATACAAACAACTAAATAAAACCTCATTAACTAAATAAAACCTCATTATGTACTTCACCTTCATATAAAAAAATTATTTATTATAAAAATCAAATACGAACAACTAAATAAGACCTCATTATGGACTTCACCTTAATATAAAAAATAGAGTAAGTATTAAATTTAGTAAATACTAAGAATTCAAAACTTACATGACAACTTTTTAGTGATAATGACCAATGATAAACCAATTATAATTGTATAAGTCAGAATGTAAAATGAAAGTCGAATCATAACAAATAAAAAATAAGGGATATATGGATGATAAATGATGCATTCATTCACATGCATGGGAGAAATCAATGAATTCATGCATATCTGTTTATATGGATTGTTCTAGGTGCATCACTTACTCTTCTTTAATATTTTGTATTTGTCTTATCCAAAGTGAAACAATAATTTATATCTATAGTTTCTACATTTATCTCTTCACCTTTTTACTCTCATTTGGGGTATTAAACTTGGGAAATGGGGTCATTTATTTTTAATAGTATTTATTATAAAATAAAATTATTTAATTTTTTTAGTTTTTTAGTTTAATTGGGATTGATTTTTTTTTCTAGGTAATATATTTTAAAGAATATTTTTAGGCAATTCTCATCATTATGAGGATAGTACTTTGGGTAAACCTTATGTTTTTTAGGGCATATGGATAGATCAACAATAAAACTCAATCTGTCACTTATGAGAATATAATCTAGGCGGGAAGGATAACACTCCATCCCACAACCACTCAAACTAAACCTAATTAATAATTGAAATCAATACTATTACATTGTGTAATTTTAATCATTTTTTTTAGTAATGTATAAAATTCAAATAACTCATTGAATTAATTTATTAGTTTATAAAAATGTACAACAATTAAATTATTATTATTATTATTAAATAATTTAGAATCTTATTTAAATATTTTCAAGTTTTTATTAATTTATAAATTGTTAAACAACTCTTAACCTAATTCACCTACTTAGAAGACCCTAACATAAATAACACAATAGAATATGTCTAAATTTTAATTTGATCCATATATATTTATTGTTTTATCAATTGTTTATTTTCTTATAATTGCATCATCTTAAGGATTAATAAAAGATGGTACAATTACTTTTTATGATATATAATTTATGTCATTTCTTTTTAAGCAACTCTTCATTTTCAACCATATTCCTGATTCTTGTATATGAAAGTTATGAAATATGTTAGATCAGATCATGAGCTTGATTTAGGCATCCAAATAACAATCCAAGTACGAAAACATTTGAAACATAGAAGTTTTCATAGGGAGATTGGAATTCCTTTCTAGTAAGTGTGCTCTATGAATACAAGGGATAAGCCATAATTTTGGTGTTAACACTTTGGATGGTGTTAACACATAGAATTGTAGGGGTAAAAAATCATGTTAGTTTTGTTTTTTGAGTCATAGGTTACATTAGTCATAGGCTTTTATGTCTTCTTGTTTTGGTCATAACTTAAAGTTTGATTTGAATAAGCTAAAGTTTGGTTCAACCTTAGTTTAAGAGTTACATATATGTGAGCAGGCTCATATATATTGAGTTCATGTAATTAGACATCATGACAAGGTAAATAAAGTCCCTATGAGTCAAACCTTACTTGACATGTCACACCTCTCAGTTGTACACAAGTTTCTCCTTGTCACTATCCATCCGTTTAAATGTCAAGTCAAAGTCAATTGTATGTGTTGCCAACTCACCGAGAGAGATTATAGTGTACTCATAAGTACGTCACGCATTCAGTTGCTATCATTGCAGTTAAGGATCATGTCAAAGGATATTTCATTGTTTTCAGCACCATCTTTTAACCAAATTTTCAGGGATTATGTCAGAGATCTCCTAACAGTCTTCTCGAAGTGTGCAATTTGAGTTTTGAATTTGGCATTGCAAACTGGCAATGTGAACATGGCACTGCAAATTGGATAAAGAGGAGAGTTGGAGGTTGAATAACTTGTAAAAATATCTATTCAAATTCATAGAAATCAGCATCAAGCCCAGGTCTACCAGGTACTCCTTGAGGGTTTTCATGTTGTTTAAAGGTTGAGAGAAGGTTTTTTGCTAGTTTATCTATCGACACTACGAACCATCCAATTTTTTTGCTGACATCCTTCAAACTCACCTCCATGGTGTTTTAAACCTTTCTCACCAGTTCTGGTTGCCTTTTGACCTCATCCATATTTCCCACTGCTTAGAAACCACCTTTCTCACTGAATTTCCCTAGAGTGTTGCGAACTGGTTACTCTGGCGCTGCAAACTAGGTGTTGCCAATAGGGCACTCCGAACCCTCTGTTCCAGGACTATTGAAACCTTCATCTTCTTCATCCATTCAAATTCATCCTTAAATGAGTGAATTTTACCCCTATCTGATTCAAAATGTATGGTTGATCATTTGTTGAAGAAGTCTTAAATTTGCACACATTATTAATGTTGCTAACCAATTTTTATGTTGATGAAAGACTTGTTTTAGCAAAGATTTATCTTTTGCCTCACTTTTATTATAACTCTCAGTTGCTTTTCGTTATTCCTCCCATTTGAATAAGGTCGTGTCTCATTCCTAAATGTGTATAGAGTAAAGTGTATAAATCTCTCTACAAGGTTAGCCTATTGAAAACATTTATGTCACAAAACCCTAATTTCCTATATTCCATGTTTTCACACATCTAGCTGTTATTAAAACTTACATAAAATATTTCTTATAGAAGCAGTTATGGATAATCTATAGCATAAGAAGAATCAAAAGGGAGGGGATATTGTAAGGACAGATCCCTATGATATGAAACTCCTTGATTCTGAACCTTTGTTCAGGGAAGCCTTTCAGAGGGTAGGTTGCATTAATTTCTGTCAAAAGATGCAGAGGGGGAATCTAGAGGTGTCTAGAGAATTTGTACTCAACTTTAATGAGACTAAAACCAAAGTGGGGATGTTAGAATTTTAGGTTTCAAAACATTCAATCTCTGTTGCAACAAAGATACCCAATAATGGATAAAAATGGTTCAAGGTTATATCATTAAATGCTTCCTTCTCCAATGAATTCTTTAAGCCTCAGTATCAGGAGGACAAGTTGTCCAAAGGGGTGCCTAGAATCCAAATGCTTGAAGGTTTTTATAAGATGATGAAGGTTACCCAGAAGTATTTCACCTGTGAGGGGAGGTTTAACACGGTATACCAATACCACATAAGGATGTTGTTACACTTCACAGGGAAAGAATCCATGAGCCTCCCTTTTATATTTTTAGAAGCATTGGTAAGATGTCTGACATAGTTCAATCCAAGTCAAATAAAGTAGACACCAATGTCTTTCACTCTGGCCTTATTAAAATGATAGTGATGGAAGAGTTGAGAAAGACAAACACTAATTGGGAAACATTCCTCACTTCATCACAGTTTCAGTTAAATGTTTCCCCCACTCCACAGTCCACAATACAAAGTCCTACTCCTATTGATAGGACCATGTATTCATAGGTTAGAAAGAAGAAAAGGGGTACTATGACTGATAAAGATGATAGAGCCACAAATGAAGGAGAAGCATGAGGGCCTTCACAACCTTCACATAGAGAAGCTTCACCCATGGAAAATCCTATTCGTATGGAGGTTCCTTCAAGCAAAACCATAGGCTTGATAGGAATAAAACTCATTTTTCCCTCACCCATTGTTGCATATAAGGTTATGCCTATGGATCATTTTACTAGAGAAACAACTAAGCAAAATTTCCCAGTGGAGGATGATGCAATAGAGACTTCAACCTAGAGGAAAGGTAAATATAAATATTTTGAGAATCCCATTGAATTTATTGACATCACTACTCAACATGAAAGCAATCCCACTTTCAAGAGGCTCAAGAGGCAACCCAAGGAAGCAAGAGATGAAGTTGATAAATTGAAGAAGGAAGACTTAGATTGTATGAAGAAGCTTAAGGGGATGATGGGTGTGTACCATGAGACTATTGATAAGTCCAATCTCTTTTCTAAAATATTCCTTCCACTTCACAGACAACTTAGAAATCTCTATAGGAAGAATAGATCTCATCAAGCTCAAATTAGGAAATTGAAGGCATAACTAAACCTTTTAAAGAATAATTATCCAAGAGAAACTTGGACATGATGGCCAAGGTTTCTATGAGGAGAAGATCTAGAGTTAAAAAATTAATATATTAAACCTCCATAACCAACATCAATTTTGGTCAAATTTCGTGTTTCTTGCATTTTACAACATTTTTGGTGATTGTTATGTTTTGTAAACCATGATTATTAGTTTGGGTGCTCTCAGTTAATCAATATTATCAATATTATGAGGTTTACAACATTTTTGGACACTTGATAGAGTTTTGGGATGTTAAATACTTTGATAACATGAAACATACCACTATAGGAAAGTTCGCACTGCCTAGCACTGTGAACTGGTTGTTTCAGGACAGTTTGCAATGCAGTGTTGCGAAATCAATTTTTTGAAGATATTGGGGGGAAATAAAGATTCCATAACTCAAGATGGATGCATGCCATCTTTATGAAGGCCAATTGTGAGTTGGGAAGCCACCTACCCAAAGAAAATTCACTCGTGTGGATACATCATCAACCATTAAAAATATGTTGCAAACATTGCCAACATTATCCTATAAAGTAGCATTATGTTTCATTTTTGTTGTACACTTGTTGCTATGCCACCGTTAGGCACAATAATCCTATGAAGAAGTTGTTATTCGAATTGTAAAGATGTCAATCATAGTTTAGGCTATAAAAAGAGCATTGTAAGATTGAGGAGGGGTTCAAATAGTGTGAGAGAGGACTCATATTTTTTATATTGTCTATGTAGTAGATAATATTTCCTATTGTATGGACCAGACCTAAGACACTTTGGATAATGGAAATCAGTCTTGTTTCTTTATCATATTTTTCTATCTTAATTTGATTATAGTCTATTGAATGATTCATCTTGTTGATTGTATCTTTGTTGCAATAAAGGATCTATTGTGATATTGTTTACGAATATATCATAGTCTTTCTCTTTGTTTTAAGAGGTTCTTATTTCAGAGAGTTTTCTTCATATGTGTGTTAGTATTAGTTGATGTAGATGATATTCATATTACACATTTCTTGTCAAGTCTTCCACCTACTTACTTTATCTCTTAAAAACTAATCTAACGTTATTCAAGGCCTTATTTGTTGGTGTATATGATATGGAGTTATATGTGATTGACATTCTTTTTTGTTAGTTTTCCATCCATTTTCCACCTTTTATAAACATTTATATTTCACATTCGGATGGGTATTGGGATTCCACTTACAACAGTCTAAGTGTGACTTTATGTGCTAACACTTTTGGCATCGTTGCCAGGGAACAAATTGAAGACATTTCCCAGGGTTGTACAACAAGAGAAAAAAAAGATTTTGATGGTGCACAATAATTAGTAAACATAAGACTGCATATTGCACCTGGTGACTCTAAAGTTCAGTTGTGTCTCCTAAAGGTAGACACACAAGGTTGAATCCACGGTCACCTCTGGTTGCACCAGAACCTAATCCATAAAATATATTAAAGAAGGGAAACTTTTACAAGGAGATCCCTCTTACAAATCCTCAAGTACTTCTGGAAATTTACCTGACTCTGTTTTCCATACACCAATTGTTGTTTCTCATATTTCTCATTTTCCTATTACTGAAACTCCTGTAAAATCAAAACTAGGATATTTCCCTGTAGAATATTCATATTTTTCTCTTGAGATGAAAGAAGAAAGTCTTGAAAATTTTGACATTCTTTAATACCCTGAAGTTGTAAATTGTTTAGGCTTGAGATTCTGGAATATTTTCCTCTCTTAGGTTCTCCTTCTCCCCATTCTTTTAAATTTGTTGTGACTAAAGAAGAAGGAACTTCAATTCCTTTTGAGTGTCCCCCATCCTCATCCAAGACCTAACCACTTTTTGTTAAGTCTGAAACTCCTCCATATTATACTCTTCCTTTTCCCAAATTAACTATTATACATATTGCATATTTACCTATCAAATCAACTCCAACTTCTCCTAGGATTCAAAATCCTCCTTTTCCTAATCAAATGGCAGTGGATAATCCTCCTCGAAATAGAATGGATGTCATTGTGGCTGCTAGGTATGCCCCTCTAGTGCTTACTCATCCTATGAGATTACCTAAAGCATATGGCCAAGTTCACAAGAGAAGAAAATATCATTGCAGAAAAACCCCTTGCATCTTTTTATAACTATGTTGATAATCTAAAAATTGAGAATGAGGATGTTTGGATGAGATTTTTTGTACAAAGCCTTGGTGGTCAAGCTAGAAAATGTTTTAGTAGTTTATCCCCTGGGTCAATTGTTGGAATTTAAGCCTTAGAGGCATTGGGGTGACAAGAAAGACTTTTTATATTATATTACAAAATTTGGGGCTCTCAAAAGAAAATAAGGTGAATCAGTATCAGAGTTTTCAAAGAGGTTTAAAAAAATGTATAATAAAATACCTATTGATCAAGCCTATTGAAACTTCTGCCAAAATAACCTATGCTAGTGCCTTTGACCCTAAGTTTTGTCTTTTGTTGAGAGAGAGAAGGTCTACTTCACTATCCCATATGAAAGATGGTGCTCTAGAAGTGGAATCAAACATATTGGTAAACATATAAATTAAGAGGCAAGTCTGATAGGAATAGGAGGAAACAAAAAGAAGAATCTTCAACTTCTAATGCTCCAGGAATTAACCCTTAGGTTGATGAATTGACTAAGTTAGTCAAGTCACTTTCTGTAGAAATGGAAAAACTGAAACTTGAAGGGAGACAAGTAAATAAGAACACACAAGATTTTGGAAATAGAAACAATTTCATAAGACAAAACAATGCAACCCAAATTCTTCAAAGAGACCGGAGGAATAGAGAAGATCAAAAGGCTCATACCCCTCTTCAAAACAATTTGGTTGATGAAGAAGAAGGAGAAAATGAAGAAGCTGATCAAGAAATTCACTTTCTGGGGGACACATCTACTTCCCCTCATCTAACTCAATCTGTTTATGAAGAGTCTCTAATTAATAGTCAACTAAATGAGTTAAGTAAGGGAGAGAAAACAAATCAAACTCAGAACATGTACAATTTGAGGTCAAAACAAAAAGAGGGAAATCCTAGTACATCTAATCAACCCAAAAAAACAATGACTTCTACTAAAACAGTGGTTTCACCAAATAAAGGAAATGAAGAAAAAAATAATAAGCCTATGATTAAAACTCTTGTTCAAGAAATTTTGAAATCCCCATCTTCTTTTAACTTTGAGAATGAAATCCAAAAAATAAAAATTCCAGTCCAATTCCTAGAGTTTATAAAGAATGAATATTTCAAGAAGTCCATTTCTAAAATGTTGTAGCCTGAATGAATATTTCAAGAAGTCCATTTCTAAAATGTTGTAGCCTGAATGAATATTTCAAGAAGTCCATTTCTAAAATGTTGTAGCCTGAATTTTCTTCCCATTCAACAGACTAAGTAAATTTGCAAGATGAAAAACTAGTAGTTATATTGGGGCCCTTAGTAGAAGATAAAGATGACTCCTCTCCTCCTTTTTACAACTCATTGAATGTACATGATAAAACATTGCACAATTGTCTGATGGACACAGGTGCATCCCATAACTTAATGCCTAAGTCTGTCATGAATGAATTGAGTCTACAAATCACCAAAGCATATCATGATCTATATTTTTTTTACTCAAGAAAGGTGAAATGCCTTGGGGTGATTATATATTTGGTTGTTACCATTTTTTAGCTACCCATGAAGAGTATAGTCATGGATATTGTAGTTGCAGATGTTCCCCCCAAGTTTGGGATGTTATTGTCAAGATCATGCAAATGGATCTCTCATATTCCAAAATACCAGTCTTTGGGGGTGAACAAAGAAGGTTGTATAGAGAAGCACATATGGATTATATTATTAGTGATGAAGGTAATCCCACAAACCATCCTATTTATGCTATTAACACTGGTTTCGAATCTAGCATTATGCAACTTACTGATCTTCCTTAGTCACCACTGGAAATTGGAAAGCAATCACCAACAACATGTGAAACAGTCAAACAAGGTGCTCAAATTTGGAAAATATATTTTGATGGGGCATCTTCTAAATATAATGTTGGTGCTGAAGTTGTTTTCATTTATCCCTCTCAAGAATTCATAACTTTTTATTTCAAAACGGAATTTGAAACCACAAACAACATTGCAGAATAAGAGGCCCTAGTTTTGGGGCTAAGGGTTGCTAAAGATATGAAAATTGAAGAATTATCAGTTTTTGAATATGTAGAGTTAATTTTGCATCAAGTAAGAAATATATATCAAGCAAAGAATCCAAGACCGAGGAATTACACGAATGAGGTATGGGATCTTATTGACAATTCCTTCTTAGCTTTCAACATATCCTTTGTTCTCAGAGAAGATAATGCATTGGTTGAATATCTAGTTGTTTCTTCTAGTAACGTTAAAATCCCACTACCTCCTAAACTCAATTATCATGTTGAGGTAAAGTATAGACCTTCTATACCTGACAATGTCCAACATGGGAAGGTTTTTGAAGATAATATTGAGAAAAAGAGATTTCTGGAAACAATAGAGGAATTTTATGCTCTTCACATTGACCAAGACCCAGGTGATGAGAAAAGTCCTCGTGCTGATAAATTCCTGAACAAGATTGCAGACCACAAGATTTTCCAGTTTCCTAGAAATCATATTCCCAAAGGATTGGTTCCTTTGGAGAGATTATTTGATAACAATGGTGTGGTTGTGAAAGTGAGAGGTTCAAATGAATATGTTGATATGACAGAGTGTAATCTAGGTACTGATGAGGATCCCAAGTATGCCAAACTGTCTAGTAGTCTGTCAGAAAACAAAGGGTTGAGTATATCAAAATGTTAAAGGAATTTTCTAATGTCTTTGCTCGGAAGTATGAGGATTTGAAAACTTATGATACAAGAATTATTGAACATAAAATACATTTGAAGGATGATACCAAACCATTTAGACAGAAACTAAGGCAGATCGATCCTATGTTGTTTCCCATTATGGAGAAGGAGGTCAAAAAATTTATTGATGCTCAGATCAATATACCTTTGAGGTAGTCTTACTGGATAGATAATCTAGTCCCTATTAGGAAAAAGAATGGTGAAATTAGACTTTGTGTTGATTTCAAAAATTTAAACAGGATTCCAGGAAAGATAATTATCCCTTACCTAATATGGAGCATATTTTACAAAGGGTGACAGGCTCAACAAGGATGTCCATGATTGATGGCTTTTCAGGCTACAATCTGATTTCTATTTTACCTTGAGACGGGGAGAAGACAACATTCACCACTCCTTGGGGTATATTTATGTATGCCAAGATGCCCTTTGGTCTCATGAATGCAGGAGAAACCTTCTAACATCCAATGGATATTGATTTTATTAGAGAAAAGGAAACGTTTGTGGTGATCTACTTGGATGATATCATAGTTTTTTCAAAATCTGATCAAGAGCATTATCAACATTTGGAGAAGGTGTTCTTGAAATGCAGAAAATATGGGTTGTCACTTAATCCCAACAAGTCCCTTTTTTCTATGAAGGAAGGTAAGTTGTTGGGACATATTGTCTCATTTGAAGGGGTAAAAATTGACCCAAGTAGAGTAGAGGATATCCATACTTTGTCTCTCCCTAGGTCCAAGAAAGAGATTCAATCCCTCCTGGGTAAGATAAACTTCTTGAGAAGATTCATATCCAATTTTGCTGAGTTGGTCAAATTTATCACATCCATGTTGAGAAAAGGGAATGATGTAATATGGACACTTGAAGATATGAAATATTTTGAGAAAAATAAACAAGCACTGG
>SNQJ01S0136173.1:3400-25515 GCA_010110895.2 Picea sitchensis
AGTTGTGAAAACTGAAACGAAATTGAATTGCAATGGTCGCAAAAAATGGGACTAATGTCTAAAGGCATAATGCGACAATGATTTGTCGTAATACGACAAGGGGTGTAGGCAGCTTTTTGAGAGCAATCAAAAAAAATGGGTTGGCTGCCAACACCACTATAAAAAATGGCCAATATATCTTGGAGAGCCAAAATGCTTATTGTTCAATTAAAAACTAATTCTCATCAACTACTTTGTGAAATGGGAGTTGGAAAAGACCAAAGGAAGTTTGGGAAGAAAGGGTGTGGTTCTGCAGTTCCTGAAAAGTGGAAACAGAAAAACATTTCATTTTAGAGTGTGAAGCTTTCAAAGACAGCAGGGACAGTTATGTAAGTATTTTAACACCTAACTCTTGGAATAATTTATTCAGCGAGGGGACAGTGGAGAAAGTGAGAGAGCTCATCATCAAGTTGAATAGGAAAAAACTGAACAGGAAAAAGACTGAAATACAAAAATCAGTGTATGAGGCTGTCTGTCCCATCAACTATTATTAAACTGGTGAACATTAAAATTTCTTCTTCTTCAATTTTTTTGTCAATGGCCATAAAATTTCAGTCATCATGATTTCCGTCACACAGTTGCAGTGGCATGGAAGAGAACTGGCTAGTAGTTAAACAGTCCTTTTACAATGGCTTAACCTATATAATCTTTTTGACCTCTTCTGATTATGATCAGTCATAGTTGAGTTTCAAAAACATTTGATCCATTTTTAACAGTGTAATCACATGTATATGATAAATTGTTTTGACAGAGTATTATAAACATTGATCATATTTGACAGGCGGAGGTTTTGCCCATAAAATTCTAGCGCCGTGACGCATGAGTGTGCTCCAGTTCATGCATTTGCAGGTTCTTAGGTCCTGTAGCTTTTTGTATTGCCTACATCATTTTCATCACTGACATATATGTGAATCACGAGGATATTGGCAGCCCATAACGTGACAGTGCCATTATATTGCCACTGGCTTTTTCAGTTTTAATCATTTCTAATTTGATACGAAGGCCGTCCTCAATCATTCAACCTTTTATTTGTTTGGTTCAGAGATAAGATCCTGCAGCAAAAGGCTCATAATTTAAACATATCTTACTGTCTTCGGATTTTTCAAACACCTATTCAAGTTTTCCAGTTTTCCAGAATAATAGGATGGGCGCATGATTATACCAGCAGACAAAATTATATATTCAACGAGTTTAAGATTTTGAGGGGCATGAGCGGGTGGTCGCATTATTATTAATAATAATAATATATTAAATAATAATAATAATATATATGTAAAATCAAAGTTTTAATTGTAAATTATTTCATTTTTCCTTTCTAGTTATTTGATAATTATAGTAACCCAATCAAATCTATAATCAGTAACAATATCAACAAGATTGACTTCTTTGAATCTTTTGCCATAGATTCATAAGAATGAAGCTTGATGGTTTTTTATGCATCATGCAAGACTCTAATTTAGTTGGAAAGTTCACTTCAATACGAAGACTTTTCATTGAATGTACCTTATCAATTATGAGAGTTAATCACTAATTTTGTTTTTATTCTAATTATTTTTAGAATTCTAAATAGAAAGAAAGATACTATTGTAAACAACCTCTTTGGGTTGTCTCTAGGGTTTAGGAAATTTTTAGAATTGTTTATTGATTTTCTGACATTAGTTATTAGTTACTCATCACTCTTTTAGTTGTCTTCTATTACTATCAGGTCATTTGACATGAACACACAAAAAATGATATGCAATTTTAATATGGGGGATTCAGTGTTGACAAATATCTTATCACATTCATTCATAAAGGACATTTTAAATTTGTGAAAAATAAAGTCAAAATATTGTAGGTATTGTGGGGAGGTGCAAGATAATGGGGAGTATAAAAAAGAGTATCTAATAAAGATAAAAGTTCTTTTTATTGGAAATATGTATTGGGAGGGGATTCAACCAAATTTTTTTGAGAAATATTTATGAATATTTAGTGAAATTAAGAATATTCTTTAAAATGTCAAGCAAAACTTTCATCTCTAAATAAAACTCATCTATTAAATTGAACTTCAATAAAGAAAAATTTCAAAATCAACTAAAGAAGCATGAGTGTTAAGAGACAATGAGTATAAATTTAAATGTATATATTTTATATTACTAAACTAAAAGTGGGAAATGGAGAGGTAGATATTGAAAATCAATCCTTTTCCTAAGTAATGTAGTATATCCCACCCAAGAGAATAAAAGCATGCAATACTTGGGAACACTTAAACACACTCTCATCAATCAAATTTCTCCATTCTAGTGATGCTAAAACAAATTTTACGAATTTCTCACAAAAAAATAATCTTAAAAAACTTCAAAAAGATACATTTCATTAGCGTTTTATCCAAATTTAAAATAAAATAATAAAAACATATCCTTAATTGTGTTTTAAGAGTAAACAATACACTTATTTTATGAAAAATACAAAACAAAATTAATTACTCAAAAAATGTGTATGTCTTTTTCTCATTGATATTTTTAAAGTGGTCTATGTATTGAGTTTTATAAAAAACTAAATACAATATATATAAAAAAAAACATAAAATTCCATTACACAAATAATTTAGAATAATAATAAAAAATTAAATAAAAAATAATTAAAAATATCAAACAATAAAAAACTAAATACAATATATATCAAAAACATAAAATTCCATTACACAAATAATTTGAAATAATAATAATAAATAAATAAAAAAAAATAATAATAATTAAAAATATCAAACAAAAAATAATTATAATTATGGTTAGAAAACCTCATATTACATACACCAAATTTATGAAAAAAAAATAATTAAAATAAAAAATTAAACAAAAATTATAAAAATTCTACTATAATTATGTTTTAAAAAAACTCATATTACATACACCAAAATCATGAATAAGTCTATATAATTAAAATAGAAAATAAAGAAACTCTTAAAATTCATATTAGTATATTCTTACACCCATTAGGACATATAGATTTTAGTTCTAAAAGGATTTAAGTCCACTATCTTTTAAGAATATAACCACTATATGATTCTTTCAAGGCTCAAGCACTATTATATGATTCTTTCAAGGCTCAAGCACTATCCTTTAAGGATATACCCACTATATGATTCTTTCAAAGGCTCAAGCTAAGTTCCATGTCCATAGAATCATGAGAGAGACACGTAATCAAAATGAGTTACCCACTATATGAGTCTTTCAAGGCTCAAGCTAAGTTCCATGTCCATAGAATCATGGTGGAGAAACATAATTATAATCAAAATGATTTTTTGTATATTGAAAAACAAAAGTATACTATAAAAATGTGAAGGAGAAGAGAAAAATAACATATGACAAAATGGGAAGAGAACAAAAATGTACTATCTGGTATTTGGTGAGAGTGGGTCTCATTTCTTAGATTCTACAAATTCTCTTGTGATCTCATGATAGTTGGATTCTTCTTATATGTACATTGTTTTAGAGTCCCTCGCTATGTTATCCATGGAAGTAACTTGTCAAATGAACATTTTCCCTCGATGGTTAGCAAAAACTTTATCCCTTTTACTATATTATATATTTGTCTTTGTTGTGAAGCTACGACTCAACATGCCCTTATAGTTATTTGTCTTCATTTTTGTGTAAGGGGTATGTGTGTTCTAATTAAAACTTGAAGTATACATTTGAAAATTGATATGTAAAACTTTGAACATTTTGATGAAAAATGGACTTATTACATATGTAGTCAAATTTTTTTGGACAATTATAGAAATTGAGAGCATGAAGATAACAAGAAAGAAATTTAAAGTGAAAATGTGAAAATAGGTAACACTTTTTGGAGTAAGGCATGATGATGGTGATGCGATGAGGTTTCTCAAAAAGTCAAACAAAACTTTAGGCTCATAGTTTTAAAAATTCTAGGATAATAGTTTCATAAATTCCTAGTCAAAAGTTTTAATCAATCAAATTACGAAAAAAGCTTAGTCGAGAGTTTATAAAACTCTTGGTCAAATTATTTACTCGGTCAAGAGTTTTTGGTCAACTAGAACAACAAAGTCTACAATAGTTTTTAGAAACCTATAACTTCAACAAAGGTGAACCTTTGCAAGTTTTGAAGATCATTTGTCTGACCTGCTACCAATAGATTCAAATAGCAATGGATTCATATTTTAATCTAGTTTGTAATGATATATGATTTTTTTATTTATTTTCATTAAGAATTGCTATTTTTTAATAATTTTGTTTTAAACTTAATCACTTAAAAATTTTATTATTCTCAAAATCATTTGAAATGAAAATTTAATATTGTCAAAATCTCAATACCAAAAAAATAACAAAAATCATAGTGCACTTCTTTACACTATCTTTCTTTTTCATGAGGGTATTTTTAACAAAAATCATAATGCACTTCCTCACACTAACTTTTTCAGGTATTTTTAGTTTTCTTTGTAATGGTCATATCAAAATGAAAATTGGTGCCCACAAAAATATGTTAATATGACACTCTTTTTTCTATTTCAATAAATAATACAAAAATAGTACTTAGATTTGAAAAATAAAAAAAATAGTCCATGCACTAATACAATCTATTTAGATTATGAGCATATTTTTTCCCCTAAATTGAATAGCCATCTCTAAAAAACTAGAAACACACATAGGCCAATCATTATCATTACCTAAAATTTTAAAGTATATATGCAGATAATAAACAACATCTCTCTCTCTCTCTCTCTCTCTCTCTCTCTCTCTCTCTCTATATATATATATATATGTCATTTTTCTACAAATCTTGTTAAGAATGAGTCTTCTTTGCTAGCCTTGATGCCTTGTTCATCAAGATAGACTTCAAGAAAGAATATTATGGTGTGTAATTGTATTTTATTATTGTAATGCTCAAAACCTTGGGTTTTGGTCCCACCATCATCAAAAGTGTCGAAACACTTTTTGGAGAAGCCTCAACCCAAATTTCCATTGATAGGGTCAAGTTTGAGGAGGTTGGCCTTTTTTGATATATAATTCAAGGTTATCCTTTGGCATGGGCCCTATATACAATGTTTGTTGAAGCTCTAGGATATCATCTTTATGAAAAATTTGATGTTGGTTTGATTATAAGAATTCTTTTTTGTGAACCTGAAGCAAGGTGGTTGGTTAATTGGCACCTTTTTTATGACTCCTTTCTGATTATTCTAGGAGACTAGACCCCTTAAGGGATTCCATGGAATGCCTAAATAGATTTTATGTCACGTCAATTTACAACATCATTTGGGCCAAAACACAATGATACAAATATAACCAACACTCTATCCTTGATTAGTAGACCTTGTTAAATTGTACTTGGATTAAGTTCAACTAGATTTTCAAATTCTTGGGCATGTCGTTTTCCTTTCAAGTCTTTCCAAAATATATTTGGAAGAGGAGATCCAAAGAGTGGTAAACATATTGAAAATTGTATTGTCTAACCCATAGCCTTTGCTACTAAGTCTTAAATCTACACTAAGGTCTTAGGTGCAGCACATGTAAGCTACTCTTCCTACTAGGTTCTTGATGCAAATTGGATCATTATATTATTTTTTCATTTGTCTCGATGCTTTCAGAGTGGAAAAAATTGGAGGAATCAGTTTGCCAGGTCATTTTAGTGGTAGGTCCTAGTTTGGAGAATTGCAGTCCAGAACCTTCTAGAGCCATTTTGATGCATTAAACAACATTTTTTTAGTATTCTATTGTCCACAAATTTAGCACTCACCCTTGACGATGCTCTACACTCTAATACCTTTCCAATAGTGCAATTTGTTTGTCAATTGGAGTTTGTATGCAAAAGTTAGGCCTCTCGCAAGTTGACCTATCTTGTTGACCACCATGGTATGAGAGGATGCCACATCAACCCCCATTACTCATGCATATGGGGCAATCCACGTGAGGATTTTCAAGAAGATTCTAGAAGGTTCAAAACCCTACTACAATTGAGGGTCGAGGAAGTCAAAAACCTACCCCTAGATGGTTATCGAGCTACATTAAATATCGATCCACTAGGAGAAGAAGGGGGTTCCATTCTTTTGCACTGTATCTTCTTCCATAGCTGAGAAAAACATCTGAGAGTGGTATTCTATGAGCATAACAAAGGAGGAGAGATTCTATACCAACCATACAGGCCACAGGTCAAATGAAACTCCATAGGGAGTGTCTCTTTCTTTGTACTTGCATCATTTCTATGCTAGAGAAAAGTGTAATGTCCCCATTTTTGGACATTATTATATTACAAAGTGTTATGTTGACCAGAGTAGTTAGATGGGTGTGACAACAAGTTCAGTAGGTATTGAGGGGTTTTATTGGGCTCGAATTACATTGTTCATCATATTTCATCATCACAATCCATTCCGCACAACTTGGCTTTGGTTTCGTTGCATTCCGATGATTTTCGTAATTTTGAGTTATTATGGGTTATATTTTAATTAAATTCACTAAGAAGGTCATATTGGGCATAATACTAGGAGGAACCTCTTAGTGTAATAGCTCATTAGAATCGAGAGGAAGAGAACTACAGGATAAGAGGATGAGAAGTGACTTTCAGTGGTCGGAGAAGCCATAAGGATGGATAAATCACTTTTTAGAGGTAAAACGGTTAATTAATTAATAAAGTGATTTAATTAAGGAATAATAAAATAAAGTAAAAGTCACTTGGAGAGAAAAGGTGAACAGGGGGATAAAAGAGAGATAGGGGCCTATATTCTCTCATTATGTTGATTATCATTTTGATGTTTGGCTTCTTGCTAGAGAGCCATTGATACTTGGGGGTTTTGATGGTTTTGACTGAACAAACCCTAGAGATCAACTCGGTGGTGAAAGATACAACCTTTCTTGATCCAAGATTGGTCAAGGAGGTGAAATATTCCTCCCTCACCATTCTATTCAGTTCAGATCCATTTCAGTCATTCATTTGTGAAGCAGGGCGAAATATTGGTTGGAGGGGCACATTTGGCAGTGGAAATCTTCATATTTTGGGATTGTATCAATTTCTACTTGTTGGGATTGAGTTCTATACATCTTGGGCAAATTATTTATGAGGTGATTGGCCATTTCATTGGTGGATTGAGCCTCATCTTTAGCCAGAGCGAATTCAGACCAAGCAAGGCACATATCTTGTCATTGGGGCCATCCTTTGCTGAAGAAATTACATATTTTTTGAGCAGTTGTTAGAGGAATTCTATTGGGGGACTCTTTGTCTTTATTTGGTTGAGTTGTGTATGTATTTTCCAGCCATATATCAGCTGTAGAAAATACAATTCAGATCTGGAAATTACTGTGCGTTGGACAACCAAGTGCATATTAAATAAAACAAGGATTTGAGGTACTATCTTATGGTGTTTAATAGCTATTAGTTTATGATTTATTTGGTTATCATTGCATGTGTTTTCCTTGTATATTACATGAAGAAATATGGGCCAAACACATCAAAAAATACACTTAAATGAATGCTATAGCCATTGCACACAAAGTGTTTGACAAAACACTTTAACCAACCAAATGTAAATAAACATAACGAATACAAATTCAGAACAACCACTCTTTGGGAAGGGTTTTAGGTGTTGCATGTGATGTGTTTGACATAAAATTCATCCCTTAAAATTGATTTAATTGGGACAAAAAGTATTGAAGTGATTTCAAGGGAGTTAGGAGTTTGTATGCCAAGTGTTTGACGAAATTCCTCAATCACACAGATCTGATTTTTACATTAGATTTGGTTGGGAACATTACAGTGGTATCATAGCGAATTTACTTCGCGAGCCTGTGATATGCATTGATGATATTGAGGAGAGAAGGAGTTTGTGGATTTTTCAAAGGGGATCATATATTGTGATAAGGAATATTACGTCCTTAGTGAGACATTCAGGGCTCAAGTAACATTCCAACAATTTGTATTCATAAAAAATCCTAGGTGGAGCAAAGACGAGGTTACACATTGGGCCAAAAAGATGGAAGAAATCCATTATTGGAGCAACATACAGAGGGAACATCCCCACCAACTAGTGGATTGACAAGAACACAGATTGAGCCTACACCCATTAGATGCAAGGAGTTTTTCTACAGTTGCAAAGCGCCTTGGGAGCCAGATCATAGATGTAGGGGTAAAGGGAAGGTGCACATTGTTGAGGTGCACTATGACAGTGAGGAGGAGGAGGTGCATGACGATGCAACCATAGATGCCTATTTAGAGCATTCTGATGAGGCTAGTGACTCTTTCCCATCTGAGGGGCAATTGGATGGATAGGATGATAGCACATGTTCTTCATCTGCCCTATCAGGAAGTGTTGAGGACTCAACACTTCAGCATGGTGGTGAGACTTGTGAGGATTCAAATGTGTTATCACTTAGACAAGATGAGATTAGGAGGTTGGATGACCTACCTTTGGGTGTATACATGGCTTCTAGGAAGTCATGTATGGAGGATGATGAGTTTTATCTAATGACCATGACACATTTTTATCTTCTCAGACACCTATGATAGCCACGACACACGAGGATATTAGTGGCATTTATGATATGGTGGAGGAGCCTTGTGTGATGATTGTACATGAGGGATATATGGATCTGCAGATCCAGCAGGAGAGGCATGACTTGGAGCTATTTGACGAGAGATATGCCTATCAATATGAGGAGAGTGAGTCACCTCTGTTGGATATTCAATTGTTAGATTAGGTTGCGGAGACCGACAATTTGATAAGATACTCACTTCTAGGACCGGTCTACAGTGATGAGGATGCACTTCTTATTAGTAGGGATGACCATATCTCATGTTTGGACACATCTATATGGGATCCAGGTGCAATGACATTAGCATAGTGAGCGTACAAGAGGATACAACTTCCCATACAGGATACAATGCGATTTAGATGGGGGTAGCAGTTAGTGATGGAGTGCAGTGGCATACATGGGGACTCAGTAGCATAGTGGATAGTGGGCAATTTAGTGCCTTATATTTTGAGGAGTGTGTTGTTGGGGATTCCATTGTTGACACTAGCAGTGAGAGGCATGAGGTAGCACCTCAGTAGGATTATGATCAGGAGTCACGACACTTGACATGATAGCTAAGATTCAGTGAGGACATGATCAGGGAAACCACTAGATGCATTGATGACACACATGCATTGGTGGAAGGATATTGTTGGAGGGAATCGATGGAACATGATAGTTTAGATGGGGGATTTCCATTGATGACTTTCATACTCTCAGGGAGAGAGTGACTGTGATGCCGGTCGACTACCAACAATTGTTGATGGACAGAGATTACCTATTGGAGGTTGGCAAGATGTATCATAGAGCCCTAAGGGACCAGTTGTTGGAGGTGGACCGTCTCACTCATGATTTGGTGAGCACATGAGGATCTTTGGAAGGCACACAGACAACCCTTCAAGAATTAGAGTCCAGATTAGAGGAGCTCCTTGAGGAGACTATTCATAGATCCACTATATCTATCTTGACAGAGAGTCAGATATCTATCAGTTACATTGCTAGAGGATGTTGGTGGTTTGACAATGGAGCACCAGTTGATGGAGGAGCATGAGGAGTACCTAGGATCATGGATGAGGGTGGAGAGATATGATCCATAGATGCAGGAGGTTGTCCATGGGTCACAGGGGCCACTCTTCACTAGGGGTTTTGAGACAATTGGGCACACACATACACATGAGAACACTTCCATTTGTGTTCTAGGATTGGTTGACCTTCATGTAAAGGTTGACCCAGTAGTACACCCAGGATCCATGAGGTTGCAGGTATATACAGGAGATTACATGAGTATGCAGGGGAATACAGTGATGAGTGGTAGTTCACAGAGGCATGTTGAGGTGGATGCATTAGATTGCAGGGAGGAGATGTACTTAGTAGAGAATGGAGATTCCTCCCCCTTGCAACAGTACATAGTTCTGGGAGATCGCCTTCACAATAGTAGCAACTATATGAGTGATGATGGAGGGAGAGTGATTAACCAACAGGTTGTATAGTTATCGACAGTTGTACCCGATGGTTGTAGTTTAGTGATGCATACAGGAGATTATTCATCATGGGTACCAGTAGATGAGTTTTTGTTCAAGTCCTTGGAATTGACCAAAGCATATGATACTTCCCAGGCCTCCAGACGATTGTAGTTATTTATGTTAGCCATTCTCAATTTTTTCAACATTGGTAGCAACATAGTGGGAGATAGACAGGGCTAGGGGAGATGGAGAGTCGATAGGCAGAGACCTCCTGATAGGAGTGGATTTATTGCATACAACAAGATAGGTGTGATGGAGAGAACCCTAATCCATAGGATAGAGTATGTTCTCAAGATGGATACAGGTTCATATTCTCAACAGGATGAGGTCTGGGAGCGGAGATGGAAATTTTTTTATGATGAGGTCTATGAGGTCAATCGGTAGGAGGTATGGTCGCAGCAGAAAATATCAGGGAGCTTGAGGACCATACATGATATACCTATGGTTGGACATCTTGGCCATTTTAGGACTCGTCAGCAGGACAAAGAGAGATCTTGCTTGGGGGATCTTGATGATGATGTCATGAGGCAAATGGGGCCATGTTTGGTATTTCAACATCATGAGTTGGGGCATGACTCCGTAGCTACCCTTGTTTCAGTGCTGAGTTGGGAGAGTGTGTTATATTTTCTCGACCCTAGGGCACTAGCGATATATAGTAGGGATGACATCATTATGATATTGTTGGAGCATGAGACTCTGCAAGTAGCAACGTGGATTGGCAGGGAGGCCGAGTTTAGTGATTATGGACAGGAAAACATGACTATCAACATACTTCGACCAGATGTTTACAATTTTTTGGGCATTGAGATACTTGGTATGACATCCTCGGAGTTATGTGATGCAGGATTTGGTGCTCCTCTAGAGTGCATGACAGTTTCAGAGACTTGCATGATTGGTTCCTTCCATTTTGGGGGGAACTTGAGAGCAAGTTAAGACGAGTATGTTTTGTGGAAGGATGGATCTGCTTGGTTGAGGATCAGATATATCAACAGATCATCTTCTTGGTGGGTCGAGGGTCTGGATTATACTAGAGATGATAGTTGAGAGATGTTTTTTTTTTTATATACTCCCTTATGAATGGATATTGTATTTACTTGTTCCGTTGGTTGGGGGTCTCCTGGATATTCATGGTGTTGATATCTTACAGGACTATACTTCACATGGAATTGTAGTTTGCATCTTGATATGGGATCCATGGATTGGAGTGCTTGGTAGTCCAGATGTTGACGGGTTGATATCTGAGTAGAGTGGTTTCTTGGGAAGTTGACCACGGATTGGGTGCACATGATCATCCTGCTCATCAAGAGCATTTGGGTATCATGTATGGTGAGCACTTGGAGAGGCCATGTCTTAAGGAGAGATTATTATAGGTCACACAGGTGGATATGAGATCCCGGTATCACATATAGAGTGATTCCATTATTGCTCGAGGACAAGCAATATTCTAGCAGGGAGGACTATAATGTCCCCATTTTTTGACATTATTATATTACAGAGTGTTATGTTGACCATAGTAGCTAGATGGGTGTGACAATGAGTTCATGAGGTATTGAGGGTTTTTATTAGGCTTGACTTGCATTGTTCATCATATTTCATCATCAAAATTCATTCCACGCAACTTGGCTTTGGTTCTGTTGCATTCCGACGATTTCCGTAATTTTGAGTTATGATGGGTTATATTTTAATTTAATTCACTAAAAAGGTCATATTGAGCATAATACTTGGAGGAACCTATTAGTGCAATAGCTCATTGGAATCGGGAGGAAGAGAACTATAGTATAAGATGACAAGAAATGACTTTTAGTGGTCGGAGAATCCATAAGGATGGATACACCACTTTTTAGAGGTAAAATGGTTAATTAATTAATAAAGTGATTTAATTAAGGAATAATAAAATAAAGTAAAAGTTACTTGGAGAGAAAAGGTGAATAGGGGGGATAAAAGAGAAATAGAGGCCTCTATTCTCTCATTATGGTGATTATCATTTTGATGTCTGGCTTCTTGCTAGAGAGTCCATGATACTTGAGGGTTTTAAGGGGTTTCACTGAACAAACCATAGAGATCAGCTCGGTGGTGAAGGATCCCACCTTTCCTGATCCAAGATTGGTCAAGGAGGTGAAATATTCCTCCCTCACCATTCTATTCAGTTCAGATCCATTTCAGTCATTCATTTGTGAAGCAAGGCGAAATATTGCTTGGAAGGGCACATTTGGCAGTGGAAATCTTCATATTTCGGGGTTATATTAGTTTCTACTTGTTGGGATCAAGTTATATACATATTGGGTGGATTATTTATGAGGATATTGGCCATTTCATTGGTGGATCAAGCCTCATCTTCAGCCAAGGCGCATTCAGACCAAGCAGGGCACATATCTTGTCATTGGCGCCATCCTTTGCTGAAGAAATTACATATTTTTTGAGTAGTTGTTAGAGGAATTCTATTGGGGGACTCTTTGTCTTTATTTGGCTATGTTTTGTATGTATTTTCCAGCCATATATTAGTTGTAGCAAATACATATCAGATCTGGAAATTACTGTGTTTTGGACAACGAAGTGCATAATAAATAAAGCAAGGATTTGAGGTACTATCTTATGGTGTTTAATAACTATTAGTTTATGATTTATTTGGTTATCATTGCATGTGTTTTCCTTATATATTACATGAATAAATATGGGCCAAACACATCATAAAATACACTTAAATGAATGCTACAACCATTGCACACAAAGTGTTTGACAAAACACTTCAACCAACCAACTGTAAATAAACATAACAACAAACACAAATTCAGGAACATCCACTCATTGGGAATGGTTTTAGGTGTTTCATGTGATGTGTTTGAAATAAACTTCATCCCTTAAACTTGAGTTAATTGTGAAAACAAGTATTGAAGTGATTTCAAGGGAGTTGGGAGTTTGTATGCCAAGTGTTTGACGAAATTCCTCAACCACATAGATCTGATTTTTACATCAGATTTGGTTGGGAACATTACAAAAAGAGAGTTGATAAACCTCACCTTGTAGGTGGGCTTTCTCCCATATTGGGTTTCCCAGGTCATATCCCGTTTTTATTTGTGGATGGTGTGATTCTATTTTACTTTTCTCTATTTTCTGCATTTGATCTATAAATCATGCATAAACAGAAAAAAATAAATTAGTAACTAAAAATTCTGGAAATCTAAAGGAAAAATAACCTTAATAATAAAGATCCCAGTTATTTATCAAATTTGTTGTGATGAATTGTTCCAGTGGAATATCCATGGCAATTTACAGATCAATTCCTTTTGAGTATGTATATGCAAGGCTTGAAAAAACCCAAGGATTTTTTTTGTTGCCAATATGATTTATAAATATGAGGCCTATGGCCCATCTGTATCACCAACATAGATACTAAAAATCTGGAAAATAATTTGATATCTTAGTTTGTTATTTCATCATACGAAATGACTATAAGCATAACTTGCAGATTGAATTTAAATGCATGAAACCATTATGAAGTAAACAATCATCCACAAATAATAATGTAGATATATCTTGGAAACCCAATAACCAAAATAATAATGGCTTCTTGACTCTTTTAGCATAAGAGGAAATTACATGCAGTACAATGAAATTTCTACAGTCTCTCAATAAGAGATTTTAGAGTATTCTTACTATTTCTTTGCAACAATGTAGATTTTTGTAAGCTCCTAGTTGAATCTAGTTTACTTCCTCTTGTATACAAAAGGTATACTTGATGCTAGCAATAAATTTTCTCCTTTTTCCATGGAAAAGGATCTTACCCTTTCATCCATTTGGTCTCTGAACATCTCGTCACTATCAAAAACCTCTTATACCTTCAAAACTAAATTCATTCTTGCATCATACTCATTGTTATGTTCTACAACATTGGGTCTTCTTCAACAATGATCTTGAGCCACTTCTGCAATGTATTATTCAACAACTTCCTCCTGTAACCTTTTTAATAAAACATTAAGTATGAAGGCCAAGGGGCAAGTGATGAGTGCCCATGGATCTTTTTCATGCTTCACTGTAAAATAGACAAACTCCCTCAACCATGTGTTGAGATTTGGGTACCTTGGAAAGTGGTCCCCTTGTGTTTGTGAGCCTCTAAACACAACTGGGAAATACTTTGTACTATGTACCATGTACTTTATGTCTAATTTCACTTTGACTTAGGAGATTTAAGTCAAAAGTGAAATTTGGTCATTTTAGCCTAAAATGACTATTAAATCACTTTGTGGGTGAATTGAGGAACATAAAGAGAAACTATGGAAACTTAAGTAGAGTGGGTTTTGAGTTGAGATTCTTTTGGGATGATCTCAACCTTTGATTAGAGATGAGATGGGATGATCTCATCCGCCCATGATTTAGTTTCCTCATGTTTCCTGAAGAGGGGCGCATAGGTCAAGGAGAGGCTCATTCACTTGTATGTTCACCAAGAGAGTTTGGAGAATGGAAGCATTAGGAGAGGAGAGCTTGGGTGCCTCCTTTCATGGAGGGATCATGAAGGCTTAGGGACCAACTTATTTGTGGAGGTTGTTCTTGCTAGGAGGAGGGCGCACAACTAGCAGGGAGGTCTTGCAGTGGTCATATTTCTTTGAGGATAGTTTCAGTGGAGAGGAAGCACACGAGAGAACATTGCGGTGCAAGGGTTTCTCCATTAGAGATTCAGGAAGAAAGAGAACTTCATTTCAATGGATAGAGTTATATTTGAGGAGGGCGCACCATGCTTGGGCGCATCTCTCACTCTTAGACTTGTGTTGCATATTGAGACAAGATGTTATTGTATCAAGTTCATTTTTTTCATGTACTTGTTGTATTCCACCTTCTATTCTCCACATATATTTACTTCTATTCCAAACTAGTTTTCCCCGGGGGGGTTTTATCCATGGTCATGTTGACCAAAAATACTTGTGTTCATTTCATGCATGCTTAGAATTGTAAATCAACATTTAAAGTTGTAAAGATCTAGGAGTTAGTGTTATTTGTTTTGAATATATTGCATGTGCTCACATTGGGAAAATATAACACTTGCAAAGGAACCTCAAAAGGACACTTAACCATTAAAAAATTGAGCAGAAAACACTTGACTATTTGTTGTCCTAAAACAACAACAAAGGACAGTCATAAAGATTGAAACTTAGAGCCCAACAAGAGGTCAAATAGATACCTATTGGGAAGCCTCACAGTACCTCCAAAAATCTACACCATGGACCAACAATCTCTAATCCATTTAGTCTCTGGGGTGGTGTCTTCTCTGCTAGACTTCTTCTTACTAAGAAATTCCCTTACCGCAATGCTTTGTAACCCTCGGGCTTTAAACACCATCCATTTCCTTTACTCGGCTCTAGTGGTCATTCATATTCCTCTACCATTTTTTTTCTTCTCCCTGGGAGGTATGCAAAATGTTTTGCCTTGAATAATGCTAAGAGATTCTCATCTATTTTTCAGCTAGAATACCCTATTGGGTTTTCATATTTCATGAGATGAAATAATTGAATCTAGTGCTAAAATTTGGTGGGAACATAGAGATGGATATCAACTACTTGGTGTAAAATTTTCACCACCAACAAACACCTTATGAACAAGTTATTGAAAAATTACATGTACATCCATTTTAAAATTTTGAGGGGTAAACAGATGAATATGAAGATTTTTGGTGGACACATGTGGATATTTGTTAGCTAATAGTAGTCCAAATTTTGTATTTATTCGACTTTATATGCCTCCATTACTCTAAAAATATGAATTTATTCTAACACTTGTTCTCTTTTACAACAACTAGGGCGGTTCTACAACAATTGTGTTTTGGAGATTTGATGCACTATATTACAGAATTTGTAGCAACTTGTAGCATGGTCACTTTTCTCTTTTGTAGAAACCATGAGCATTTTGACTTCTGGATAACTATAGCAACAAGCCTATATTTTGTAACATGCCTTTATTCTACAATACCTTCCTATGCATTTTTGGTGACTTCTATGTCTTTAATTTAGGCCAAGGTTAGGTGTGAAAAAAAGATTTATTCACGAGATCTATTTTGGATCACAAGCAATGGAAAAACCAAGGGTTTCCATAGAATCATATATGAGATGCTTTGTACCTTGAGATAGTTTGGAAGGTTGGGCATAATAAAAAATTGTCACCAAGCCTACGATTTATGTGAAAAATGGGTGGTTTGAGTTGTGAAAGGAAATGGGGCCTCAAATATCCTTCTTAGGAACAATATTATTTAGGGAATGCCATTTGAGCAGTAGGAAGGGGAATCCATTTTGAAACTCTCTTCATTATCCCAACTCATGTTATGGACGAGTTGTAGAAAACTTTTCACTGCCAACAAACACCTTATGGACGAGTTGTAGAAAAAATAAATTTACATCCATTTTAAATTTTTGAGGGGTAAACATATGAATATGAAGCTTTTTGGTGGACACATGTGGATATTTGTCAGCTAATAGTAATACAAATTTTGTCTTTATTTGACTTTATATGCCTCCATTACTCTAAAAATATGAAATTAATTCTAACACTTGTTCTCTTTTACAACAACTAGGGTGGTTCTACGACAATTGCGTTTTGGAGATTTGATGCACTATATTATAGAATTTGTAGCAATTTGTAGCATGGTCACTTTTCTCTTTTGTAGCAACCATGAGCATTTTGACTTCTGGATAACTATAACGACAAGCCTATATTTTGTAACATGCCTTTATTCTACAATATCTTACTATGCATTTTTGGTGACTTCTGTGTATTTAATTTAGGCCAAGGTTAGGTGTGAATAAATATTTAGGCCAAGGTTAGGTGTGAAATAAATATTTATTCACGAGATCTATTTTGGATCACAAGCAGTGGAAAAACCAAGGGTTTCCATAGAATCATATATGAGATAATTTGTACCTTGAGAGAGTTTGGAGGGTTGGGAATAATAAAAAAATTTCACCAAGCCTCTGATTTATGTGAAAAATGGGTGGTTTGAGTTGTGAAAGGAAATAGGGCCTCAAACATCCTTCTTAGGAACAATATTATTTAGGGAATGCCACTCGAGAAGTAGGAAAGGAAGGGAATCCCTCTTCAAACTCTCTTCATTATCCCAAATCATGTTAATGTTGTTGGTGCTTTTGTTATGCAAAGTGTGTGTACGACCTAAGAGGTTGTTAAATCGTATTTAATGTAGAGAGGGTTTTCTCTTTAATCTAAACTCTATTTTAATTGTCTTTGTTAATGGTGGATCCTCTCATGAATTTTAAAGGAAAAGCTCTAGTTGAATCTCCTTAGTTATCAACCTTGAGGATTTTCAATTGGTTTGTTTTACAATTTGACACGTAACTAGTTTCCTTGCCCCTAATCTCACGGAAAGGTTTGCAAATCTAGGGGATCATTCTATATGATATTATGCTTAATCTTGGTTTTCCAACACCTCGATCTTGGTAGTAGTACTAGAAATGGGGAAAATCCATAATATTTACTAAGTACAACCTTGCCTTTGGCTACACGTGGCTCTACTCCAAGCCTGTTTTAGAGGGATAACTAAAAAAAGTTCAATGCATGATGTCCATGCAAAGAATTGATTGTTTCGACTTTACAATCTATGGAATCTGAACTTGGAACCCAAGAAGGCCTTCTTTGCCTAGTGTTTAACTATGGGAAGAAATTTCTTACAACCATACAAGATTATCATTCATGTGTGTGCACAACTCTCATTATCCTCAAGTTTATTAAGTAGACACTTTAAAGCAATATTTGTGATGCTTATATCCCTTATCCTTGTGTGCATGGGCATGTGTTGGATCTCTATGTCAACAATTGGTCTCCCACATGCATATATTGGATAAATGCCTTGTTAGGTCACTCACTTACTTAGGCCATTTAGTTCCATTCTTCATGGATGATTGGTAGAATCAAAATTATTCAATAGATATAGAAGAAATGAAATGATGTTTTTTTTTAATTCAATAACCACATCAAGAAGTTTTTCATCATATGATGACACACTAGCTTGTACACGTTTGTTTAATCATATCACAATGTAGGTGTGGAAGTTAAGGATGGATATGGAGCATTTAATCCATAAGATTCTACAAGTTTTGGGTGAACCCCACTTCATTATTATTAGGGAGCCACCTAGACCCTCTCAACCCTATTCAACAAGTTTCCATAGAGGTGAAATTAGGCCCCACCACCATACCAGAAAACATGTACATGAGAGACACGAGTGTGGGAGGACTTCCCCCTAGCCCCAACCTATAATCATAAAAATTATTCGACCCTATCCTTCGCCATATTTGAAGGGTCAAATCCTATAGATCCTCCCACTAATGGTTGGAATCTTTTGTAATCAATAGATTCCAATCCCTTGGTGATTACTTGGGGCCCTACCCTACATGACCATGGCCAACCTCCATCCAATGCTGGCATGATTGCATCTTAGCTTATTTATGTTAAAGTTGTGACCCTTTGTTTGTTGTTATTATTATGACTCCTTATGGACTCTTAACTAGGTTGTATATGTGTAGGTATTTTGGCTGAAGCTACCCCATGTTTTTGAGTTTTGGATGTTTGCACCCGACCTAATACAAAGTGTTAGAGTGACAATTTTTCCTACACCAATTAGTCAATCAACCACTTCAAACAAGAAGTCCTCACTCAACTAATGTAAGAAAATCCTTCTAAGGTCTCTAGTTTGACATAAAAAATCTCGTATAACTTTTTAAGCTTGTACAAACCCAACCAACCATAGGTGAGCCTTTCCACCTTATCTTTCTTCCAAATATTCTACAATAATACCATCTAACCTTCCTCAAAGTCGTTTGTCTTTACCTTACTATTGTGGTATCTCTTCACAATGCACTTTTCCATTTCATGTTGAAACATAACCATAATCAAACTTAATCCAACCACTCATGTTCCTCTAGGTGTAGATCTCTAGTATAATTTTTGGATTGCAATCTTTCTAGATATGAGATCCTCATAGATGGTATCTAATATTTGATGGAAGGATGACTTCCATGTCAAATGCTAGTTGGAATGGTTCTTTTCCTATTCACTTTTCCATGTCATCCATTACGCCCAAAGGGTAGCACGTAACTAGTTGACATAGTTCAATTTCTTTAAGTTGCAAACCTTTGTTAAAATAAAGATTACTACTTTGCTTATTCTTTTGTCTTTTCCATTTACCTTGGGATAATACAAACCACTCTACTAGTGTGTGATTTGGAAGATATTCATCATGCTCGTGATGGTACTAGCAGTGAAGTGGGTACCTTGGTTGTAGGTGATCTATATTTGCAACTTGAAGCTACAAATCACATATTTAAATAGAAATTTGGTTGTCACCTTTGTTGTCACTGCCATAATTGAGTGATTCTATGACCATTTGGTGAATATATTAGTGTCAACAACTATGTATTGGAATTGTATCTTCTTTTTAAGCACAAAATGGATAGTGAAATCTATCTCCCATTGTTCAAATTGATACATCGAAGAATAGGAAAAAATTCAATGTGGTCCCTTATTCAAGGTTTACTATCCTCCTTTTGTTATTATCACACTCCTTCACTCATTTGAAAAATCTTTGAATATTGTCCGGTGTCGCAATCCCAAGACAATATTTTCTAAGATGCACTTGGTGGGGAGAAATGACCTCTAGCAACACCCCAAATGATACTTGGTTATCACTTGTTTTGTCTCCAATAGTGGCACACACCACTAACATAGTATCTCATCCTTTGTCATTATTGACTCATCATTGGAGCCCTATTGCGCATAGACACTTGATAGGGAGTAGGTTGTGATAAAGGCTTCTTGGTGCTCTTTGTCTTCTATTAATTTGATCAATTGACATGTCTTTGGTGATGTAGTTTTAATGATTGAACAATGCTTTGTCTTATGTGTATCAAATTTGTGAAGGACACAAAACACCTACTCAAGGACATTGAAGGCACAATTGTTATCTATATTCCTCCAATCTCCACATTAGAAACATTTATTGGCTTTCCAACCACCCAATATTGTGACAATTGAGGAAGTACTACCTTGAGCTTGCACTTGATACACATTTGCATCTTGTCGTTCCTTCTTGGATTGATCTCTTGTCCTAAAAGTGCCTTAGTCATGTATGTTCTCCTTCCAATTGGAAAATCGATCTCGATTCTTTGTGTTGTGACTTGCAATTGTTTGTGCATTTCGTGTCTATATTTCACATTCATAAAACCTTTAACATGCTCATCTTTTTTGGGTTCTTGTTATGTTTATGGGGTTGTCCATGATCATCACTATGCTTACCTATTTTCCATCCTTTAGTTAATGTTGCTTGGCTTCATTATTTATCTTCCTTTGATCCCATTCTTCCTTAAATAGATGTTCCTGTTAATATTATGGTAGCTGCGGGAGGTATTTACCTCCACATGTGAACTTGACGAGAATAGAAGACTCCGGAAAGCAAGAGAAAACCCTAATGAGCTGGCTAATAACCCTAGAAGTCTTGTCGGCTCAAGAAGATAATTAGTATTAGGTTATTAGCCTCCAAGAGAAGAAGCCAACCAGAAATAATAATAATATACTGAACAGACACATATCCAGAAGGAGAAGTCGGCCCCAAAAAATCTGGCAGAACCACTATAAATACAGGGCGCAAGTTCTCATTTGACAGCATCTCAGAATTGCAGAGAGCAACTGGTGTGCACTGTAGTTCCCAGTTTGGTGCGCACGTGTGGAGGAGAGCTGTAGGTGCAGTTGCTACAACAACCAGTTTCAGTATTGACTTGGACTATCTCTTGGCTAGGGTTTGGACTATCTGATCAACTATTTTAGTGCGCTATCCTTGGAGGAAGATGCGCTACACCTTGTTTGGCTATCTAGCCTAGGGTTTTCTTTTGGAGTAATTCTCAGTCAAGGTTAAGGTGCTCGGAGGGTGGCTTCGGCCTACGGCCTATGAGAACCTCCAGTGCACAGCAGAAGCGTGGCAAAGATTTCCTATAACATCAAGATGACTACTCAGTAGATCAGATCTCATGATGACAGAAGAAGTGCCACATGGATATGTTCCAGTTTTCCAACTATGATATACTCTATTGTTCAAATCTACATGAAGCCTTCACAATGTTCCAGACTAAAGTACAATTGAAATCAAGCATTACATTATCCATGATGAAGTCCAGAAAGGAGAAAATGATCTCTCCAATACATATCTCCACAGATGAGTAGATAAGTAGACATTTTGGTAAAACTTCTATCCAAGATGAAAGAGTTTGTGTACTCAAGCTAGAGCTCGTGGAAACAACTTCCTTCTTATTGGAAAAGAAAGAAATGACTCTCCAAGTTAGGAGGGAGCACTGAAAACATTGTTGAAGACATTCATCTTTAAAATTGAAAAATAGTCCATCTTGGACAAATGCTTTCCTGTTCGGAAAGTGGATTGAGACTTCTAACGGATAGTCACTTTCCATTGTGGTTAACATGGAAAATAGTCTGATTGTTGATGTATCTTAGACAGTGACTTCCCATTGTGGTTAACATGGGGAGTGGTCTAGGGCAGTCTCTCTTCTTGAGGGTTACTTAAGAAGACTAGCCCGCCTCACCGGACAACGATTTCTCATTGTGGTTAACATGAGGAATGGTATGTTTTGGAGGTTGATACAGGACAGTCTTTTCCTCTTGTGGTTAACTGAGGAAATGGCCCAGACAGTCATTCCTTAGGTTTTATACATTCTCTCCAGGGTGCACTTTGATTAGTGTAGGAGGAATGGCCCAGGGTGGGGAATGGTCCAGACTCAACATTCCTTAGGGTTATACATTCTCTCCAGGGTGCACTTTGATTAGTAGGAAGAATGGCCCAGGGTGGGGAATGGTCCATGTTCAGAAGACATGACATTTATTCTTCCTTGCTTGAGAAGAATAGTCTAGATATCTCATTGTTCTACTCTGAGGGTAGATATTCTTTCATATATCACAGACGTGAGTTAAAGATCGGCCCAGATAATTCAATTTATATCATAACATTGTTTCTGTGCAGGTTTCTATCAGATGTTTGTTATGAAGACAGTATATATAG
>SNQJ01S0136176.1:8155-33670 GCA_010110895.2 Picea sitchensis
TTCAACAAAACCGAATTTTCCAGGTAGAGTCGAATAATACTCCTTGCTCTTCTGTCCAACTTCTACCAATCTTCCTTTGACATACCAGTAGGTGGTGTACTAGTAGGTTGTGTACCCATAGCTCGTGTGCTAGTAGACGGTGTACCAGTGGGCTGTGTACTAGGATCCACAACGATCCATTGTTCTTTGTCTACAAGAAGGTCCTCCATCTTGAGCTTCCATAGCTCAAAGTTTTTACCGTTGAACTTCTCTATCTCAATTCTAGATGAGCTCTCCATTCCTCTTTCTATACTCAAATCTCCACTGCAAAATCTCCCACTAAACCCAGGTTTATCACAGACCCAAGATAAAATTGATCTATCAAGACTGAGCCAAACCCTCAACAACAAAGGCATCCCTTTGAAGCCAAAAATGAGCTCTGATACCACATGTAATTTTTAAACTTGTGAAGTAAAGCAATGCATATAGATTCTTAAGAAAAATAAAAATTAATCAATGGCTCATTCACATAGTACACAGAGATTTATACTGGAAACCCTCAACCAGGAAAACCTTTCTTATATTCATTATATCAAATTTCACCATTCACTATAAAATATATATACAATGTTTTTAGGTATTCCATAGATACCAAAACCCTAATCCATTAATCCAGGATTAATTTATAAAACCGCTAAAAATAGCAAAAACCGCCAAAAAAAAATAATTTCGGGGCACTGCCCCGAACCCTGTCGGCCCCAAGCTACCACCCATTTCCGAACGCTGCACGTAACCAGGGGGGGCATAATTTCCTCCCCCTGGGACCCCCCCAGGAAAGCACCCAACACACACGACATGACAAACACTACTATGAGGGATCGTCAGATGCAGTTGTCATATCTGACGCGCCCCCACACACACATGCAAAGAATATAACACATACCCAATAGTGTTGATATTATGGTAGCTGCGGGAGGTATTAACCTCCACTTATGACCTTTGATGAGATTAGAATATTCTAGGAAGCAAGAGAAACTCTAAAATACTTGGACATAACCCTATAAGAGAATTCGACTAAATAAAATATTTTATATTGAGTCTTTAGCCTCCAGAAGAAGAAGTCGACCCAAAGATCTTTGAGAAATCAGTATAAATACATGATGCGAGTTCTCATTTGAGACAAATATCTCAGAATTTCAGAAATCCACTTGTGCGCACTGCATAAATCTATTAGTGCGCAAGTCTGGGGAGAAACTGCAGCTACAATTCCTGCAACCTATAATTTTGGTTTTTCTGAGTTGGACTTTCTGATCAATCTTGATTATCTTTTCTTGGTGCATTAGCCTTGGTTGGCTATTGATTTTATACCTACATTCTTCTCTCTATCAAGGCCAAGGTGCTCGGGGGTGGAATTAGTGCCTATGGTTGGGTGACAATATTTCTATATTGTCTATGGTTAAACGAGCACACCCACTTTTCTAATAGGAATGACTCTTTGGAAAGCATGATGAGATGCGAGGTAATATTCTTGAGGTAGAGTTGAATACCTTAGACCCTAAAATTTTTGATAATAAACAAGATTTATTTATTAAATTTAAATCTTTGATATTGAGCTTAGGTGAATGTGGTATTGACAAGTCTACACAAGAGAAACAACTTATTCTAACAATATTGGCCAAGCTAGGGCCAGAATACGCTGTATATGTCTTCAATTTCCATTCTGGAAAATGTATTTCTGGAACAAATTGCAAAATGCCTACGATGGCTCAGTTCATTGAGTCTCTCACACAAGACCAGAAAAAACTCATACACATGGGCCTCATGAAAGATCCCAAATCACATGCACTCACCATGCATGATGGAAAAGGATCATCCAAACAAAATGAGAAGGAGGGATATTCCAAACCCTTTAAAGATTCTTAAAGTTCCAAAGACTCTTCAGATTCCAAGAAGAAGAAGGGAAAGGAGTGCACTTACTGTAATAAACCGAATCATGAATAATCCACATGCATGAAGAAACAAATAGATCTTATGGCAAATGCACTTCAACATAACAACCTTGGAAACTTCATTCCAGAGGGAGTCAAGAAGAATAAGGAAGAGTATCATGCTCCTAAGAAAGGTAATCATCATGCTCTTGTTGCAATTAATTCCTCATCTGATTCATGGATTATAGATTCTAGTACATCCCATCATATGGCAGCGAAAGAGGATGTTTTCTCTTCTTTGAGTCCATGCTCAAGACCCCATATTATCATGGGGGATGATACTCCAATAGCAATAGCAAGAGAAGGGAGAGTGGAACTCCATAATGATAGTTTTGAGAATGTTTTACATGTTCCAAAGATTTCTATGAATATTTTCTCAGTTTATCAGATCACTCATAAAGGTAAAAAGGTTGAATTTGCATCAGATTTATTTTTAGTAATTGACATGCATGACAATTCCATCATTGCAATTGGTGAGGTGGATCACATGTCAAGGTTGTATAAATTCACTAAGTTTTCTAACGATGGCTCCTCTTTTATACTTACACATAAGGAGAGTACTTTGCATGCACCTAAGGAGAGTACTTTGCATGCACATAAGGAGAGTACAACCAGATAAGAAGTCAACATTGAAGCTTCAACAAATGCCCAAGAAGGCACAATTCACACTTCAGGCATCAGCTATCTTTGCAGGGAATCCATTGGATTCGAGGAGGACTCGATCTCAACATGAGGAGCCTTCTCATGTAATTTCAACTTCTGAACCAATGATGCCCATGCATTGCTACATGGTTCAATATTATGATCCACATACCTAGAGTGAGGCTGTTGTCAATCCACTATGGGAAGAAACCATGAAAAATGAGTATGACTCATTCTTAAAGAATCAAACTTGGCATATGGTTCCACTTCCACCAGAAAAGAATATTTTTAGGTGCATATGGGTCCACATGATCAAGAGGTACAAGGCTAGATAGGTTTCCAAAGGACTTCATCAGATCCATAAATATTTCTACATCTTCACGAAGACTTCCAATGAGCAGAAGTTTCAGACTTTTCAGGATTGTCTTACAGTGAATAACAAAGTTGCCTAACAGATGCCTTTTCTTCTTTTGATGCATTATCTTTTGAGGGGGGGGTTTTGTTCCCACGTGGTTTTCCCTTTTTTCTCTTTTTTTATTCAGTGTTCATTAGTTGCATTGTACATGAGTACCTAATATGGCCTAGTAGTCCATATTCATTTTTTACTCCATAGTGATGTTCAGGGGGGGTGTTGGAGAAATTTCTATTTTCGACACACTAGTTCAGTGGCAGTTAATTGACTAGTTCTATTTTAGACTTTCTAATTTTAGACCATCACTATTATGCATGCATTCCTAAGATATGATTTCATTGCCTATATGAGTGAATATCAATCACTTATTGAACAAATCATAATATACATTGATTCTCATTCTTCATATTATATCTCTCTTCCTTTTCTTGATAAGCTTTGTTTGTGTATGATTTAGCTAGGTCTCCTGTGTAGGTTTCCAAGAAACATTGTCAATCTTGCTATTGAATCAAACCATAAAAAAAAGACTCAAGACATGGCTCTTTATAAGAAATCCTTAGAGCTTCTCTGGTGGCATAAAAGGTAGATACAAAGATAGAATATGCACTACCAAGCTTAACAATAATAACACATATGCATCGGTCTTCCTTTAGATATATTTAGAAGTCTATACATAAAAATCTAAGTGTTTTGAACTTTGATAAATAATCTTCAATGCAAGAAAAATCATTAGGACTTAAATTCATTAACCGATTTTCTAACTGGTGGGCTTGAATAATATTGTGTTTACTAAACACAACTTGAATATTTTCCCAAGCTTCATCAAGCGCATTAATTCCTTGAAGGTGAAACATGAAATCAATAGAGATGGATATTTCAATTAGTCCATGTGCTTTTTCATTCTTATTATCCCATTTGAATTCCTTTTCATCATCGGTGGGTTCTTGTTTTTTTCCCAAGGTAATCTCATACAATCCTTTACTTCTTAGTACATCCTCCATATGGGATTTCCATGAAAAATAGTTGGTATTGATAAGCAAAATATCATTGGGATAAGCCATATTAAAATATGTAGAGAATATGGATTTGAAGGCTAAAACTAATGGTATGGATGAAAAACTCTCGAAAAAATAGGTCATTTAAAAAAAAACTAGCACTAAAAAAAGACTTCAGATGTGAAAGTTATACGTTTTTGAAAAAAGACAAACGATAACCAAAGAGCCATGTGGCAACTAGAATTTGGTCCACATGGTGATGCTCCTCCTTATTTAATTTTGCTTATAATCTCACTTTTAAATAAGTTATGAAGTGACTCGCTTTTATAGAATAAATGAGAATCACTTTTACAATGAAGTTACTTTGTAAATTAAATTTGCACGTAAAAAAGAGTAACTAAGAAGAATATTAAAGCTACTTATAGTGATTCACTTTTATAAATTAAATGAAATGCACTTTATAATTGATGCATGAACTTTTTTTTTTTAAGTAACAAAAAAAGGGATTTGAACTCAAGACCTCTTATTTAATAAAAATACTTTCAACCAAGTGAGCTACTGCAAAACACATTATGATCTTAAGAATAAGGATTGAGAGTGTTATTGTTGTGGAAGACAACCTTGAAGTGAGTGATAAAAAAATATTCTTTTCATGTGTTCACACACACAAAAAATTTTGTTTCTCGACAACAACAAAGGGATAGATCTCAATTAACTTACTTAGAAAATGCAAGTTTTCTCTCTATTTCTGATCTACTGAGATCACACAAAGTGCACAACAAAGAGCATGTGTAGACAAAAAAACAATTTCCCTCTATTTTTTATTTGTCGAGATCGCATGGAAAAAAACATATGCAAACTAGAAACAAAAACATAAAACCAAAGTATTATCTCTGTAATAATTTAAAAAAAAAAGTGTATTCAGGCTTTACACCTCTTAATCTAATTGAAATGGATATATCTTGGGAAAACATAAACCTTTTCGAGTGAAAAAAAAAACATTTCAACTAAATGGAGCGCTCCGAGCACAATGGAACATGCTTCTTATCCCAAAAGTTATAGAAATAACATAAACCATAAATGCAACAACACAAATTCAATATCTCGATCTACAATGGAAGTGGGTCTTCAAAAACACACTCATACCATGTTCTACAACACAATGTATTCCAATAGAGGACGAACACCTTCAGGATGCACTCACACAACCAAATCAGAGATCGACACATCAATGTTTTTACATGGTAAAACCCCAATGGGGAAACATCCATGACGCTAGCCAACATGGCCATTTGATGCAATTTATTAATGTAAAACAAAAATATTACAAGAAAGTTTCTCACAATCGATCAATGACAAATGACCATCCATGCTCCTTAAATAGAGACCATGGACCAATCAGGTGTTAAGCCACGTATCAATATAGTCGTTAAGATTGAGGAGAATCTGAAGCGTTAGATCATTCTATGTTTAGAACATATCATGACCGTCGAATTACATAATTACAAATGAATACTAAAGAAACACATTAAGAAACTCACTTTAACTTAACAACACATTAGATCAAGTTGATCTTAACTAACTCTTAAGTGTCTAAATATCCTAACATACCTCCTAGGATATATGCTAGTCATTTTGCATTGGTTTCTTCCATCCATATGATTTATAGCTATCTTGAGGAGGAGAGCTGTGACACCTTGATGGAGGATGATGTTGATATTGATTCCAAGTTTGCAACTCATGGGAGAATTGTAGAGTACAAGGTGTTGGCATGTTTACAGACAAAATACAAAGTATGCATGTTTTCATTGATGGCAACATCAAAAATCAGCACGACGATGAAAAACAAGAGAAAGTGGCAAGATCAAAAGTGTAAGCTCAACGATGATCGTTAGATCACCCATCCCGAATTCCCGATGGTCGTCAGATATGAATTTAGACAGGAGGAGCATGCAGAAGAGGAGAATAGATCCTAGGCATTAGATCTAAGCCCGAGGACCGACCGTCGTTGGATCCAGAAGAACACACATGATATTTAAGTGCAAGGTGAAGCAGACTTACAAAGTCCCGAAAGCATGGGGACCGTTCGATCTGAAGGACACGTGGTAGCAGATGTGGAGTTTCGAAAATTCATGAATCGGGTGAATAGAGGTGAGATAACCTCCAACTCCACGAAATGCAAAATCGTGATGACAATCCTAGCCATTGAAGCCAGAGGACACATGGCGAGCGATTGGAATTTCATTGAATTGCACATTGGAGGATTTAAAGGAATATGACACAGGATCACATGGCATACGAAGTTGCGAAATGATCTAGAACGTCATATCACCAAAGTTATGGACCATTGATCTAAAAAGAAAAGCGCCTTAATGTTTGGCCCGTGGTCATAGCCAAGGTCATGTCGTCGAAGGATGAAGGGAGGAGCTAGCACATTGCTAAGCCCCATTTTGGATATCACGAGTTGGGAGAGTCGAGAAACCGCGTACCAAGATCCCCAAAATCGTGAATTGAAGTGCTTTATGGATAAGCGCTTGGTCACAGCCTGTGGTCATGAGAAGGGAAGGATCTAGAAGCTAAGCTCCATTTCGGAGATCGTGACATGGGAGAGTCAATATGCCTCATTATAAGAATTCTAAAACGCAAAATCGTGAAATCACTTTCTGTTTAGCGCTCGGTCACAGACAGTGGGCATATGGGATAAACGCGAGATCCTATGGGTGTAATCCAACGGTGCTGATTAATTGAGAATTTGATCAAAGGGCTACTGTTTTCACCTCATTGTTAATTGTTCAGTTATGATTTAGTTAGTAGAACTAACTCATAGTTCTTGGACGTTTGGTGATTCAGTTGCTGATGCATTTCCTTGGAAATTGGAGGTGTAACTGAATCAAGGAGATAGCATAAAAGAGAAATGCATGTGACTGTGTGAGGTTGGTTTTTCTAACTGAAAAATGAGTTGAACTGTAAGAAAGACAAAATTGCATTATGCGCAATGTGAGATGAAACTCAGAGATGAGAAACATAAACAAAAGCTGAATAGACAGAAGTAGAGAAGATTTGCAGAACATACAAAAGAAGAGAAGAATTTCAAAACAGACAGAAGCAAGTCAAGACAAGTATGAACATAGAAGAAGAAAAGTGAAGCAGAGAAGAATTGCAGAACATACAAGAAGTGGTAAGAATCGATATACCTGTATTGTTGGTTATTCAATCATTTATTTACACTCAGGGAGGTAGGGTGGTGTTAGGGAGGACTGTGGTCCTCTGATCTTCAAGTTGGTGATTTAATATTGGAAGTTGTATCTTCAATCTAGTTGTGGCTAGAAAACAGGGTGGCAGGGTGGTGCTAAGGAAAACACAGAGTTTACTATATGCAAGTTGGTGCTCGTATAAGTCCAGTTGGTGCTGGAACACTCAGGGAGTTGATGCTTCCTTCTAGTGGGTGCTAGAGAAATAAGAAGGTTGGTGCTCTCAACAAGTTCGAGCTTGTAAAATAGAGGTAGTAGCCTCATATTGATTTAGAGCTCAAATATAGATGATGTACAAAACTTAAAAGACTGCCTATCATTCGAAGAAGAAGAGGTTTTCTCCCATTATGGGTTTCCTCGTGAAAATATGTCTCTGTGTATATATTATGTGTGACTGATGTTCATTATTTATGTTGTTCATATATTGTATAATATTAATGGCAACTTGGAAGAGATTAAAAATCACGAATAAGTCATAAATTGTTTAAGCACAGTAACAACTGATTCACCCCCCCTCTCAGTTGTCTTAGTAATTTCAACAATTGGTATCAGAGCAGGTTCCTTTTATTTAAAGGTAGAACTGTAAGATTAAACATGACAAGTCATGAAGGGACTTCATCCAATAAGCCTCCTATGTTTTATTTAACAAATTTTGCCTTCTGGAAGGTTAGAATGAGAACATACATAATGGCCTTAGGTGCTGATGTTTGGGATGTAGTAGAAACTAGATATATAAAGCCTATTGTGTTAGCTTCTAAAGATGATAAGTTAGAATTTAGTTTCAATGCAAAGACAATGAATGCTATCTTGAATAGACTTGCTGAAGCTGAGTTTGTAAAGGTTATGCATCTTGAATCTGCTAAAGAAATGTGGGATAAACTTATTAGCAGTTATGAAGGAAACAAGAAAGTAAAAGATGCCAAAATTCAAACATATAGATTGAAATTTGAACAACTAAAGATGAATGAAGATGAAACAGTTAGCAAGTATTTTTTAAGAGTTGAATAACTTGTGAATGCCATGAAGGGTCTTGGTGAAAAGATTGAAGAATCATTTTTAGTTCAGAAGATTTTAAGATCTCTACTTGATAAATTTAATCCAAAAGTCTCTGCAATAGAAGAAATAAATGATCTTAAAACTCCGTCCATTAATCAATTGCTAGGAACTCTAACTGCATATGAAATGAGAATTAGAAAAGATAAATCCATTACTAGAGAAACATCTTTTAAAGCAGATAAGAATACTGATTCAGAACTAGATGATATTGAGGCAAAATTTGTAAGAAGGTTAAAGAAAGGATCATGCAAATACCAAGGGAAGTTTCCCTTCAAATTCTTTAACTGTGGTAAAATAGGTCATTTTACATCTAAGTGTCCTCACAAGAAAAAGGACCAAAAGGACCAGAACTCTGATGATGAAAATAAATACAAATTTAAGAAATATAGTAAAAATAAAAGTTTGTGTGCAAACAATGATGACTCCTCAGAAGACATATATATCGATTCATCCTGTGAAGACAAAGTGAATGATTTTATGCTTCTGGCTATGGGAGATCTTGATGATAAACACATAGGAGGTGACATGGATGATGAAGAAGTTGTGTTGGATATGGAAGGGGAATTAATCAGTGCTTTGGAAGAAATTGACAGACTCAGATTTAAGAAGAGAAAACAAAAAGCAGTTGTTGATGCAGTTTGAAATGATTGGTAAAAAACCCAATGACGACGTTGCCTTACTAAAACTGGAGTTAGAAGAGGCAAAGAAAATAGAGGACATACTGAAACAACAATTATTAGATAAGAAAGCAAGATGTGAAGCCTTGGAAGAAGAGATAGTAAAAACCAGAAAAGAGATGGAGAAGTTTAAGGCATTGTTATAGCAAGATTTGCCTCACCATTGCTATCTTGCACATAGGGCCTTTTTCCATTTCCCTATTCAGACTTATCATCCATTTTTTGACAAATCCAGAGCTAAAAATAAAAATTTTCCCACATATATGTGCCCTATCAACTATACAACAAGCGTATACGTAGGCTACTCCACTACAACCCATGTACATCGAGATTTGTGCCAGAAAATACAAAAATGGAGTCGGGTTTCCATGTTATGACAAGAGATCTCTGATCCTTGGCCTTCCATATATTGGAAACTTTTCAACTCATCCCTTTAGTTTCATTTTGAAGGCTATAAGAGCACAATTTCAAGCTATGGAAAAGAGGAGAAAGCATTCAAATTTGAGAGGAAAGTCACTCTGAAGAAATTACTTCATATTGAGTCTACATTCCTTTGTCCCTCAAGTCTGAACATAGTGTTCAGCCCCCAAGATCTTTCCCTTTTGTTGAGAGAACCTCATTGTCTCTCTATTTTGAGCTTGCCTTTGGTGGAGGATTGAAGTGGTGGAGACCCAGTTGGAAGGAACTTGGTTCCTTGGTTTCGAATTGTGCCGACACGGAAGTCTGTAATGTTGACACTTCTGTTGATCAATTATTAATAGAAATACTCCTTTCCCGTCCTATTGGTATCGTGCAAATATATGATTATTATCCATGGGCATGTTTGTAATGTTTATTAATGGATTATGATATCTGATGTGCTAACCCCTTTTACATTATCACTATATACTTTCTTTTCTTGTTTGTTGAGAACTTATTGCAGGTACAAAGCTTCGGGTCGAAGTGCTCAACAGTGGAACATCATCAAACGTTGGATCGAGGTAGGCCTCTTTCTTATCTTGCACATTAGTTTATATAGAATACATTGGAATTGAGTTGATTTTTGCAGTCATACCTATCTTTTGTGGTTTACCCTTGGCCATAGAGATTTTTTACCTCGTAACAGAAATGATGACTCCACTGGGGAGAGATCTTCCTTCTAAGGGTTGAAGTACTTTTTTTTCTTGCATTGCTCTTTTTCCTTTGTGTTTCTTGTCATATCATTGCTTGGCAGATTCTGTTTACTCTGAGTCTAAGTTTTTAGCCCTTTTGTCCTTGCCTGGCCTTGTCTTAAAGCTTGTATGCTCATTTTCCCTTGACAGTCGCGTACACATGGGTTCTGCCTCTTTGCAAGCTGCGTATATAAGCACTATTCTCCTGAACAATCATGTATACCACTTTTCCTTGCTTGTTTTCTTGGTTTATTGACTGCTGGGTGAGTTTTTATGTTTGCCGAGCCTTCTTAGGTCTCTGTAGTGCCTGTTGAGATTCTCTGGGTTGACAGGAAGCCTGTTGGGAGTTGAATTTATGGGCGTAGTATTTCTCATTGTTTTTCATTTTTTGGTTTGTCCTCTAACCCTGGGCTATTTTCTTGGCTTCTTGGTATTCTATTTGAGTTATTTCATTTATACACAGTAGAATTTATATATCAGGTTGTTTTTCAGTCCATGCATTTTCTCGTTAATATATTGAAAATACAAAAAAAATAGGCATTTTGCATTGGTTAACATTTTTGTCTTTGAACCTTTATCATTAGCTTAGTACATTTAGTGAAATATTTCATTTTACTTCTGAATTGCAGAGTTGAAATTGAAAATTGCACTGTTTTTATTAGCATATCATTCATTAAAAAGTTAAAGGTAAAATTTGCATTATATTCATATTTATATTTTGTAGAGTCATAACATCATGAGTTTCGATTCCATACCCCTTTGAGTAATCATGACCAATAAAATTTACGCTTTAAACTAAAATTGATTAGTCACGATTTTATTTTTAGGGTGCACAAACTAGCCTAGGATTTAGTGCCTTGGAATAGGATTTTGTGAGTAAACTTCTCCAAGGAAATTAAATCAACATATGTGTCTGAGACAGGGAGTTGAAAAGTCCATTGTATAATTGGTAATATCAGGCGGCTCCGCTCACACCAGAGTTAATCACGAGGTCGCACGAAGCTAGTTGAAGGGATAACCCCTGGAAACTCGTCTAGCGTTAGAGATATTTCTGTGGATTTATTCATATTTGGGGATCTTGCTAGCACCCATACCTTTGTGAGAGGCGGTGATTTCAAGGTTTTAGGCTTTTCTACCCTGCCCATACGGTGATCCGGACTTATGACTACTCTCCTGTGCATCGATTATACAATGGTTTATTAGTTGCTTGACTTAGGTATCTCATAGGTTACTTGTAGGGGTTATTCTTCTTGTACCTTGGGTTAGATAGGGGTCGGAAAACACACAAACTTTATGGAGGATTACCTCTCCAGGGGGATATAACCAACTAATTATTAAGTCCACGAGGGCCCCTATAACGAATTTTGTTACCTCCAAAATTTAGTAGGGAGTCTCAGGTCCCTCTTGGACGAGACATACCTTCTTTAGCAAGGGAGGCCACTCAACCACTCTAGCCTGTTTGCATGCATATTGGCCGTTTGACGTTTTGGTATTCTCTTTGATTACTATTTGACCTTAGGAGTCTATACCAAGTTTTCATTATCATGGACAATGGAGTTCCTTTTTCTCCCTCATTTACTGCTACCCCCCCCCATGATGTCCACTCATTTCATGGGGATGGATCCTTCGACTTCACATTATGGTATGCAGAATTATAATAATCAATCAATGCCTTGGGTCTCTAATCATTTTTCTCATGCTATGCTTGATATATCTTCACACTTGCCATCCTCTGTCTCTCCTCCTTATGCGAACACAAGTTTTGGGTATGGGGGCATGATGCCTCCTTCTTATTCCTCTCTGTTTGGTGGGAGTCATATCCTTCAAACAAATCTTACGGTAGGAGGTTGGAATCTTCCTTCATACGAATCCACTATGCGAGAAGTAAGTTCCCAATTAAGAAATCATTCTACTTGTTACACTCCGTCCACTTATCCTTATTCTGCTATGTTGGTTCCTATGAACACTTTTCCCATGGCGGACCTCCGTCTGTCCTCTGGTGTTTCATCCTGGGGGAATTATTTTTATAATATGGGAAACTCCCCTCACGAGGTTACTTCATCTGGGGGAAACATATATCCTCACCTTAGTAACCCTTGTCATGTCGCTTTCTCTTCACAAGTGGCTTCCTTAGTGTCGATGCCCTTACAACCCTTTATGCATTAGTATGGAGTATTGATATTATGGTAGCTGTGGGAGGTATTTACCTCCATGTGTAAACCTGACGAGAATAGAAGACTCCGAGAAGCAAGAGAAACCCTAATGAGTTGGATAATAACCCTAGAAGACGTGTCAGCTCAAGAAGATAATATGTATTAGGTTATTAGCCTTCAAGAGAAGAAGTCGGCCAGAAGAATTAATATATACTGAACAGGCAGGTACCCAGAAGGAGAAGTTAGCCCTAGTAAGTCTTCCAGAACCACTATAAATACAGGGCACCAGTCTCTCATTTGACACATATCAGTAGTTGCAGAGAGCTAGTTCTGCACAGTGCAGTTGTAGTCTTGTGCACAGGTTTGGAGGAGAGCTGCTGGTGCAGCTGCTGCAGCTAGTAGTTACATTTTGGCTTGGACTATCTCTTGGCTAGGGTTTGGAACATCTGATCAACCTTTGTTGATGTGATATACTTGGGGAAAGGTGAACTACCCTTTGTTTGACTATCTAGCCTAGGGTTTGCTTCCAGAGTGATTCTCTGTCAAGGTTAAGGTGCTCGGAGGGTGGCTTCGGCCTATGGTTGGGTGACAAGGGTATTGTCAATGGTAAAACAAGCACACATATTTCATATTCTAACATGGAGGAGGATACTATCCTGCCAGATAGGGATAGGGTGTAAACCAGGATCCTTCTTGGCCTGCAAATTCTCAAAAACAATATTTCTTTGGACCTTGGTCTCAAATTCCACAATTCACCATCGACACAAGTCTAGTCACTGCGTGTCATACTGGCGTTATATCACCAACCTATGCTAGCCACGTTGTAGATTGGTTGAAAACCTCTGCAAGTCATGTTGAAGACCTGCAACTAGCCGCTACAAGTCATATTGGGGGCACATGTCTAGTCACTGCTAGTCACAATGCACATACATCACCAACCTCTTCTAGTCATGTTGGGGATTCATCACCAACCTCTGCTAGTCATGTTGGAGATTTTCTACTAGCCTCTGCAAGTCATGCTGGGAGCATGTCACCAGCCACTGCAAGTCATGCTAGGGGCATTCATATGATTAAGAAGCCTAGACGTCTCAAACGTAAGCCTAGATTCCTTTGCAGGATTTGTGAAGAAAGTCACCTTACCAGAAACGTGGGGCTCACCTAAGGTCCCTTCGGGTTCTGAGGCATCTATGGTTTCACAACACTCTGTTATTTCTTTGGTTGATACAATAGTCACGCTGATGCAATCTTCGACTGGCACCCCTTTTCCTTTAGGGGTTGATGCGTCCTTTGATCTTGTTGTCTCACATCCCATTCAACCTGTGGTCACGTCGATGCAATCTTTGACAGACACCTCTCCTATGTTTGAGGGTGATGCGTCTCTTGACCTTGTTGTCTCGCATATTATTCAACCAATGGTCGTGTTGATGTAATCTTCGACCGACAACAATCCTATTTTTTAGGGTGATGCACCTCTTGAACTTGTTGTCTCTCATCCTATTCAACCAATGGTTGAGGAAGTGGTTGTATCGATGCAATATTTGATCGACCCCACTCTTATCTCGGAGGCTGACAAGTCTAAGGAAATGGTCATGCCAATGCAATTTTTGGTTGATCCTGCTCTTCTAGTTCTGGTTATATACCTTCTATGCCATGTCCTTAGCATTTCTATTACTTCACCTTCTGAACAAGAGAGAGTTTTACTCTTCCTGAGTTCTCTCCCTCCAAGTCTTGACGAGGTTCCCTTTGATTGGGATGGTCTTGTAGGGTATCCAATGTCCCCGCCTATGTCTTTTCCAGGAAGAGACATTATCCGATATAACACAGAGACAATAACCTCTGTTATCACTTTTCCCTCCTCGACTTGGAGATATTTGGGTATTCTCAAGCTTGTGTCAGTTCTTCGTAAGATATTGACATTCCATAGAAGGTCTGCATGGGAGCTGTGGCCTCCCCCATGGCTTGCCGCCTAGAATCTTCCTAATGAGTCTGAGTTAAGCTCTTTTCTGACTCGTTCAAAAAATGAAAAGATTTCCGAGTGATTTGTCCATTTCACACTCGTTAAATTGGACTTGAAAGGTCATGAGTCTTAGTTAATCTCTTTTCCGACTCATTATCAAAAATAGAAAAGATTGCTGAGTGAACTTGTCTTTTTCACACTCGTAAATTGGATTTGAAAAGATGTCTATTTGGCACAAGTTTACCCCTTTTTTCAAACCAAATAGACTAAAAGACATAAAAACGGATATTTTTTGGCATTAAGTTGTGATTGCATCTCATGCCCTCGCTTGCAATATTGAGCCTTTAGCCAATTCTCTTTTTGCATTATAAACCGTTTCCTAAGCCGTTTTGCATCCTCAACCAAACAGATCCTTGTTTATATCCTTCGCAATTTAACACCCTATACCCTGGAGGAAACATCACCCCGAGTGTCCATCTCCCGCATGCATTTTGCCTCATTAAGCATAGGTACGTTCCACTGCTGGAACTAGTTTTTCTTACTTGCGACACTCGTTTCCTCCTCTGTATCATAACATTCATTTTTTATGAAAAAACAAAAAAATATGGGCGAGAAGGGAGTACTATATTATAATTGGCAGCAATTGTGTCACCTTTGAACATAGAAAAAAATTATTAAGTCCTTGTGTCATCATAATTTTGGGTTTTAGCATGGCTTTAGGAAGCTGATCTCGTTATAGAGTTTTATCTACCAAATGGTTACTCTTCCAGTCCCTATAGAGAACGTTATTGATGCCTTCTGCATCTAATCGTCACATCATTGAGTCTATGCTGCCGGAGTCCACCACATGTCTCATGCTCTTGTTCAAAAGAAGTCTCACAACCTGCGTCGACCACTCCTCAGAAATATTGACTTTGCATGTCGACCATACCCTTAGTTTGTCTCAGAATCACATGATACTATGGTTTTATCACGCACCCTGGCCCTACTTGCATCATCGACAGATCATCTTGAACCCAAAAATCGACATTTCATCATTGATCATTGACTGGGTGGTTTCCCTTGTGTTCGACAACAAGACATCTATTCACACTTTGGTATTCGTGTAGTGTATTGTATACCATTAGCCTTATTGATGGTTTCCTCGCCCCTGTCAGTAGTTTTCATCATTGGCTACTATTTAGAGGGTCTTTTTTGTGTACCGCTTGCATTTGATACATGCAAAAGACGCACAGGGTTGTCCGATATCCACCAAATCATGAAGCTCCTGCTGACTAATGAGAGATTCCTTAATAGTATCCTTTCAGTGGGTCTCTTCCATCGACTTCAACTCATCTATTCTGGATATGGGACCTAGAGTTTTAAGAGTACCTTAAGGCTTGTAGTCATTAGTGGTAGGCTCTCCCACCATTGACAGATGGGAATACATCAACGTCTCCTGATCAATGGATTTCTCAAGTGTTCGATGAAGACTCCTTTATTCACACTTGTAGGAATGTACTTGGTGCCTTGATACCTACTTTAATTATTGGTAGGTTGTCTCGCGTTTGTTAATGGTAAACCTCAATGAACGGTAATCAAACAATGTCTCATTATGTTTAATTATTGGTAGGTTGTCTCGCGTTTGTTAATGGTAAACCTCAATGAACGGTAATCAAACAATGTCTCATTATGTTCGACCTCAACTCCTTTATTCACATGATGTAGACTTGCACCCTTGGTGGATAGTGTAGAAGACTTGAAGACATAACTATGTGGCTACAACTTTCCTAAGGTGTTGCTTCACTTTCATTGGACCAACACCTGTTCGACTTTAGTGATCATGGGAGATCAGATTGTACTCCATGGTATACAAATATCTTCATATTGATTTTGAGACTGGTTTCACGGGGCCTTGTTCGTGACTATGACAACCTTTGACATATAACCACAATTGTATCTGCCTATTCATGGCCACAAACACTTATTTGGTATATTTTCTGCATGGATTTGCATTTTATTCTTGGCAGCCATGTATGCAAATTTAGTACATAATATAATGAGCAATCGAGTTCATCCAGATGGTTCTGTACCACTCCATTCATGGGTTATTTATGATGTATTTCGGCCATCGCATATACTCCTCTGATATCGGACATTAGGGGGCATCTGTTATAGAAATATTTTCCTCACCATTGATATCTTGCACAAAGGGCCTTTTTCCATTTCCCTATGCAGACTTATCATCCATTTTTTGACAAATCCAGAGCTAAAAATAAACATTTTTCCACATATACGCGCCCTATCAGCTATACAACAAGTGTATATGCAGGCTACTCCACTACAACCCACGTACATCAAGATGTGTGCTAGAAAATACAAAAATGGAGTCAGGTTTCCATGTCATGAATAAAGATCTCTGATCCTTGGCCTTCCATATACTAGAAACATTCCTACTCGGCCCTTCAGTTGCATTTTGAAGGCTATAAGAGCACAATTTTGAGCTATGCAAAAAAAGAGAAAGCATTCAACTTTGAGAGAAAAGTTACTTTAGAGAAATTACTTCATATTGAGTCTGCATCCCTTTGTCCTTCAAGTCTGAACACAATGTTCAACCCCCAAGCTCTCTCCCTATTGTTGAGAGAACCTCATTGTCTCTCTCTTTTGAGCTTGCCTTTGGTGGATGATTGAAGTCTGTAGATCAAATAAATTATTAGCATGGAAGAAATCGACCCGCTCAAAGAAGATAGTCTTTTTACAGGTACAAAGGATGTTTCTATGGATATTGTTTTTTCTGTTCTAACTTTGGTCACAAAGCTATAACTTGTTCTTTAAGATTTAGATATGAGCAATCAAGCTACTCAAGGAATAATTATCTGCTACAACAAAGATCGAGACAACTAAGCAACAAACAAACACAGACTATAAATCATGTGATGGATGGGAAAAGGACACAGGTGAAACATAACAACAGTTATGAGCATAAAAATAATTATGATCTATTATTTAGTGAACCAGAATGTTATGTCTCCCATAACTATGGACACAAAGTTGCAGATTGTCGCTTAAGGAATTATAAGCCATATTTGAATCCCACTGCTGAAAATTTCAAGGTTTGGAAGAAGAAAGAAGATGACAAGTGTGGATTTGTGTTATCATCCCAAAGACAAAATAATCCCTGGTATATTGACAGTGGATGTTCCAAACATATGTCTGGAGACAAAAGTAAGTTTCTAACTCTAAGTGAAAGAAAATCAGGGAATGTAACTTTTGGAAACAATGCACCAGGAAAAATAAAAGGTAAAGGAATGGTAAGTCCGAGTAATGGAAAAGGAAAAGATCAAGATGTTTTGTTTGTAGATGGTCTGAAACATAATCTGCTTAGTGTCAGTCAAGTTTGTGATGGAGGATGTGAAGTTGTTTTTACTTCTAAATATTGTAGAATAAAATATGTGAATTCAGGACAATTGATTGGAAAAGGCATAAGAAAAGAAAACAATGTCTATGTGTTAAAAGAAGAAAAAGAAGAATGCCACTTAAGAAAGTATGATGAAAGTTCTCTATGGTATAGGAGACTTGGAAACCTAAATTTTGATCATATAATCAATCTTAGAAACAGTGGAGCAGTAAAACATCTTCCAAAGATATCAAAGCCATATGATTATGTTTGTGAACCTTGCCAAATAGGAAAGCTTACTTGGACACAGTTCAAATCTAAAAACTTTCATTCAACAGAAAAACCTCTTCATTTAGTACATATGAATTTATGTGGGCCATCAAGAAAAGAAGGTACAAGAAAAGAAAACTATTTTATGTTGATTATTGATGATTATTCTAGACTAACATGGGTTGCCTTTTTGAAGCAAAAATCTAAAGCATTTGAAAAATTCAAAGTGTTTAAGGCTCTAACTGAGAATCAAATAGGAAAAATATTGAAGGCAGTAAGGTCTGATAGAGGAGAAGAGTTCAGTTCATGGAAATTCAAAGATTTATGTGATAAACATGGAATCAAATGAGAATACACTATTCCAAGGACTCCACAACAAAATGGAGTAGTTGAGAGGTAGAATAGATCAGTTCAACAGATGGCAATATCAATGATGAATGAAAGGAATATTGCTTAGACATATTCAGTGGAAGCAATCCATACAAATCTCATCTCAGGCCACACAGTGACAAGACTCCTTATGAGCTATGGTTTGGAAGACCTGCTTCAATCAAGCATTTTAAAGTATTTGGGTGTAAATGTTACATCAAGAATAATGATGAAAATATTGGAAAATATGAGGAAATGGCTGATTAAGGTATATTCTTAGGTTATGCTACAAACAATAAATGATACAGATGTTATAATAAGAGGCTACATAAATTGGTTGATTGTATTGACATAAAATTTGATGAAGAAATCCCATTACGTAATGCAAGAAGTATTGAACCAAGCACAAAAGATATAGTTGAAGTTGAAGATGAAGAGGTCCAATAATAAGAAAGAGAAGAATCTGAATCATATGAAGACACAAATACTCAAGCTGACACAAATCAACAGAAAAAAACAAAACCACCTTCAGAAGTGTTAGAAAAAAATCATCTCGAAAATCAGATAATTGGAGATATAAATAAAGGAGTTCAAACAAGAAGGAAATTGATTAAAGACTCAGAACAATCTCAGGTTGCTTTTCTATCTATGATTGAACCAAATTTTTTTGATGAAGCTAACAAGCATGATGATTGGATTAGAGCTATGAATGAAGAGCTTGATCATATTGAGAAGACCAATACTTAGAAGCTTGTTCCTAGAGCTGAAGATAAGAATGTAATAGGATCCAAATGGGCGTTCAAGAATAAAATGAATGAAAAAGGACAAGTTGTTAGGAATAAAGCCAGATTAGCCTGTAAAGGGTATGCACAAGTTGAAGGACATGACTTTGATGAAACCTTTGCACCAATGGCAAGATTGGAAGCCAACATAATGTTTCTTGCATATTCATGTCATATAAACTTTAAAGTATATTAGATGGATGTAAATTCATCATTTATTAATGGAGATCTAGAGGAAGAAGTATATATGGAGAAACCTGAAGGATTCCCACTAACAGATAATCTTGACCATATCTGCAAGCTGAAGAAGGCTTTATATGGACTGAAACAAGCACCATGAGCTTGGTATTATAGAATGGACAAATTTTTATAAGACAAAGGGTTCAAGAAAGGTACTGTTGACAACAATCTCTACATTAAGTCTGAAGGTGATGATTTACTAGTTGTTTTGGTTTATGCAGATGGAATTATTTTTGGATGTACTAATGATTCTTTTGTCCAATGGTTTTCTAACTCTATGCAAAGAAAATTTGAGATGTACATGATAGGAGAAATGTCATATTTTCTTGGTTTACAAATATATCAGAGTTATATAGGAATATTTATATCTTAAGAAAAATATTTGAAAGAAATGTTGAAGAAGTTTTAGATGGAAGATTCTTCCCCTGTTAGTACACCAATGGTGGTTTTGCAAGATTAGTAAAGATGATATTTCACCTGATGTTGATCAAAGGACATATCGATCAATGATAGGCAATCTTCTGTACATCACAACATCCTGTCCTAATATAATGCAAGCTATTGGAATGGTAGGTCATTATCAGTCTGATCCTAAACAAAGTCATTTAGTAGCTGTAACACGGGTATTCAAATACTTGAAGGAAACAATTGACTTATGGTCTTTGGTATCCTAGAAATCAGAATATTCAATTAACTGCTTATTTAGATGCTGATTGGACAAATTGTCTGGATGAGAGAAATAACACCAGTGTTGGTGCATTCTTCCTGGGTGACTCGTTAGTATAATGGATTAGTAAGAAGCATGGATACATTTCCTTTTCAACTACAAAGACATAGTACATTACTGTTGCTACTTGTTGCAATCAAATTTTATGGATGATCCAAACTCTTGCAGATTTGAAGGTAAATTATACTTAACACCAGTACCATTAGTGTCTCCAAGAATCCTATTTTACATTCCAAGACTAAGAATGTACCAATCAAATATCATTTTCTCAGAGAGCAGGTTACAAACAGAGTTGTTCATCTGAATTATATTCCTTCCACAGAACAAATAGCTGGCATCTTTACTAAACCATTAGCAACGACCCCTTTTGGATATCTTCGTCAGAAGTTGGGGGTTATATCTTCTTTCGTCTAATCTGTTCACCTTATCAGGGGGAGTACTTATTGAATATCCATTAGATTTCTAGTGAATATCGCTCTGGTGCTTCCGTTCATAGTTTCTAGGGGGAGTATGTGCCTGTCGCATATCTGATACCTTTGAGATAGACTACAACATCTTAGGGGGAGCGTGTTTCTTCTTTGACATTGATGTCAAAGGGGGAGAAAGTGTGGTAATGGTAAGGATACTATAGTGGTATAGTTGGATGTTCAGAGGATAGTCCAGCTCTTTAGGTTCTTCAAGGGGTTGCCATCAGATACTATAGTGGTATAGTTGGATGTTCAGGGGATAGTCCAACTCTTCAGGTTCTTCAAGGGGTTGCCATTAATGCCAAAGGGGGAGATTGTTGACATGTTTATAGATAGAAGGTAGAGTATGCATGTTTTCATTGATGGAAAGATTAGAAATCAACGCAGTGATGGCAAACAAGAGAAAGTGGCAAGATCAGAAGTGTAAGCTCAACAATGAAGAGCAATAGTGATCGTTGCATCACCCATCCTGAATTACCGATGGCCATCAGATATGAATTTAGACAGGAGGAGCACATAGAAGAGGATAACAAATCTTAGGTGTCATATCTGAGTGAAAGGACCAACTGTCATTGGATATAGAAGAACGAGCACGATATTTAAGTGCAAGGTGAAGTAGGCTTACAAAGTCTCGAAAGAAGGGGGACAGTTTGATCCGAAGGAAAGGTGGTAGCAGATGAGGAGTTTCTCAAATTCATGAATCAGGTGAATAGAGGTGAGCTAACCTCCAAATCCATGAAATGCAAAATCACGATGACAATCCTGGCCATTGAAGCTAGAGGACACATGGTGAGCGATTGACATTTTACTAATTTGCACATTGGAGGAGTCAAAGGAATATGACATAGGAACTCATGACATGCGAAGTCGCGAAATGATCTAGACCATCAGATCACCAAAGTTCTAGACCATTGATCTAACATGAAAAGCGATTGAATGTTTGGACCGTGGTCATAGCCAAGGTTACCTCGTCGAAGGATGAAGGGAGGAGATAACATGTTGCTAAGCCCCATTTCGGATATCACGACTTGGGAGAGTCGAGAAACCGCATACCAAGATCCCCAAAATCACGAATCATGAAGCACTTTATGGATAAGTGCTTGGTCATAGCTAGTGGTCATGGGAAGGGAAGGAGCTAGAAGCTAAGCTCCATTTCGGATATCATGACATGGGAGAGTCAATATTTCTCATTACAAGAATTTTGAAACGTGAAATCGCGAAATCACTTTCTGCTTAGCGCTCGATCACAACCAGTGGGCATATGGGATAAATGCGAGACCCTACGGGTGTAATCCAATGGTGCTGATTAATTGGGAATTTGATCGAAGGGATACTGTTTTCACCTCATTATTAATTGTTTAGTTACGATTCAATTAGCAGAAATGAATCATAGTTCTTGGACGTTTGGCGATTCAGTTGGTGATGTGTTTCCTTGGAAATTAGAGGTGTAATTGAATCGGGGAGATACCATAAAAGAAAAATGCATGTGACTATGTGAGGTTGGCTGTTCTAACTGAAAAATGAGTTGAACTGTAAGAAAGAAAAAATTACAATATGCGCAGTGTGAGATGAAATGCAAATATGAGAAACAGAAGCTGAACAAACATAAGTGTAGCAGAGAACAAACAAAAGAACAAAAGAATTGAAAAACAGATAGAAGCAAGTCAAGCCAAGTATGAATAGAGCAGAAGAAAAGTGAAGCAGAGAAGAATTACAGAACAAAGAAGAAGTGGTAAGAATCGATTTACCTGTATTGTTTTTTATTCAATCATTTATTTACACTCAGGGAGGTAGGGTGGTGCTAGGGAGGACTGTGGTCCTCTGATATTCAAGTTGGTGCTTGAATATTAGAAGTTGTATCTTCCATCTAGTTGTGGCTAGAAAACAGGGTGGCAGGGTGGTGCTAGGGGAAGCGCAGATTTTTCTGTATGCAAGTTGGTGCTTGTATAAGTCCAGTTGGTGTTGGAACACTCAGGGAGTTGATGCTTCCTTCTAGTGGGTGCTAGAGAAATAAGAGGGTTGGTTCTCTCAGCAAGTTGGAGCTTGTAAAACAGAGGTAGTATCCTCACATTAAGTTAGTACTCAAATATAAATGATGTACAGAACTTAAAAGATTGCCTATCATTCGAAGAAGAAGAGGGTTTCTCCCTTTATGGGTTTCCTCATGAAAATATGTCTCTGTGTATATATTATGTGTGACTGATGTTCATTATTTATATTGTTCATATATTTTATAATATTAATGGTCACTTGGAAGAGATTAAAAATCATGAATAAGTCATAAATTGTTTAAGAACAGTAACAATTGATTCACCCCCCTCCTCTTAGTTGTCTTAGTAATTTCAACAATTGGTATCAGAGCGAGTTCCTTTTATTTAAAGGTAGATCTGTAAGATTAAACATGAAAAGTCATGAAGGGACTTCAACCAATAAGCCTCCTCTGTTTGATGGAACAAATTTTTCCTTCTGGAAGGTTAGAATGAGAACATACATAATGGCCTTAGGTGCTGATGTTTGGGATGCAGTAGAAACTGGATATATAAATCCTATTGTGATAGCTTCTAAAGATGATAACTTAGAATTTAGTTTCAATGCAAAGGCAATGAATGCTATCTTGAATGGACTTGTTGAAGCTCAGTTTGTAAAGGTGATGCATCTTGAATCTGCCAAAGCAATGTGGGATAAACTTATTAGCAATTATGAAGGAAATGAGAAAGTAAAAGATGCCAAAATTCAAACATATAGATTGAAATTTGAACAACTAAAGATGAATGAATATGAAACAGTTAGCAAGTATTTTTTAAGAGTTGAAGAACTTGTGAATGCTATGAAGGGTCTTGGTGAGAATATTGAAGAATCATTTTTAGTTCAGAAGATTTTAAGATCTCTGCTTGATAAATTTAATCCAAAAGTCTCTGCAATAGAAGAACTAAATGATCTTAAAACTTTGTCCATTGATCAACTCCTAGGAACTCTAAATGCATATGAAATGAGAATTAGCAAAGATAAACCCATTACTAGAGAAACATGTTTTAAAGCAGACAAGAATACTAATTCAGAACTAGATGATATTGAGGCAAAATTTGTGAGAAGGTTAAAGAAAGGACAAGGAAAATACCAACAAAAGTTTCCCTTCAAATTCTTTAACTGTGGTAAAATAGGTCATTTTTCATCTAAGTATCCTCACAAGAAAAAGGACCAAAAGGACTAGAACTCTGATGATGAAAAGAAATACAAATTTAAGAAATATAGTAAAAATAAAAGTTTGTGTGCAAACAATGATGACTCCTCATAAGACATAGATAGCGATTCATCCCATGAAGACAAAGTGAATGATTTTATGCTTATGGCTATGGGAAATATTGATGATAAACACACAGGAGGTGACATGGATGATGAAGAAGCTGTGGTGGATATGGAAGGTGAATTAATCAGTGCTTTGGAAGAAATTGACAGATTCATATTTAAGAAGAGAAAACAAAAAGAGTTGTTGATGCAGTTTGAAATGATTGGTAAAAAACCTGATGAATACTTTGCCTTACTAAAAGTGGAGTTAGAAGAGGTAAAGAAAATAGAGGACATACTGAAACAACATTTATTAGAGAAGAAAGCGAGATGTGAAGCCTTGGAAGAAGATATAGTAAAAACAAGAAAATAGATGGAGAAGTTTAAGGCATTATATCACCAAAATATGTCAAGTATTAAAGCATAAGAAGGATTAACCTCCATTCTAAATCAGCAAAGGAATCCAAAGTTGAAAGCTGGCTTGGGATATGAAGAAGGATCAAGTAGTGATCATCCAAGTAATACATAATCCATCAAGTTTGTCAAATCTACAATCATTGACAACAACCACTCTGTAGAAACAAAGAAAGAAAATCAGCCACCAAGAAGGAATGAAAGAAAAAGTACAAGAACCAAATTTGTAGATCAAAGAAATTATCAGCATGGAAGAAATATACTCACTCAAAGAAGACAGTCTTTTTCCAGGTACAAAGGATGTTTCTATGGATATTGTTTTTTCTGTTCTAACTTTGGTCACAAAGCTATAACTTGCTCTTTAAGATTTAGATATGAGCAATCAAGATACTAAAGGAATAATTATCTTCCACAACGAAGATCGAGATAGCCAAGCAACAAAAAACCACATAATATAAATCATGTGATGGATGGGAAAAGGACAGGTGAAACATAACAACAATTATGAGCATAAAAATTGTTATGATCTATTATTCAATGAACCAGAATGTTATGTCTTCCATAACTATGGACACAAAGCTGCAGATTGTCGCTTAAGGATTTATAAGTTAGATTTGAATCCCATTGCTGAAAATTTCAAGGTTTGGAAGAAGAAAGAAGATGACAAGTGTGGAATAGTGTTATCAGCGCAAAGACAAAAAAAATTCCTGGTATATTGACAGTGGATGTTCCAAACATATGACTGGAGACAAAAGTAAGTTTCTAACTCTAAGTGGAAGCAAATAAGGGAATCTAACTTTTGGAAATGATGCACCATGAAAAATAAAAGGTAAAGGAAAGGTAAGTCTAAGTAATAGCAAAATAAAATCTCAAGATGTGTTGTTTGTAGATGGTCTGAAACATAATCTGCTTAGTGTCAGTCAAGTTTGTGACTGAGGATGTGAAGTTGTTTTTACTTCTAAAGATTGTAGAATAAAATACGTGAATTCAGGACAACTGATTGCAAAAGGCATAAGAACAGAAAACAATGTCTATGTGTTAAAAGAAGAAAAATAAGAATGCCACTTAATAAAGTATGATGAAAGTTGGCTATGGCACAGGAGACTTGGACACCTAAATTTTGATCATATAATCAAGCTTAGAAACTGTGGAGCAGTAAAAGATCTTCCAAAGATATCAAAGCCATATGATTCTGTTTGTAAACCTTGCCAAATAGGAAATCTTACGGACATAGTTCAAATCTAAAAACTTTCCTTCAACATAAAAACCTCTTCAATTAGTACATATGGATTTATGTGGGCCATTAAGAAAAAAAGGTATAGGA
>SNQJ01S0136180.1:0-25514 GCA_010110895.2 Picea sitchensis
TTTTTTTCCTGAATTGATTCACTTTTTGTAACAACAAACATGAGATTAGTTGCTTGTACAATAAATTAATGTCAAGTGGTTACTCACCCTGTATTGTAAATTTACTCAGCCTGTGTGGTACTTTGTTTCGCAGATCAAGAAGACACCAACGAACTCATACTCTGTCACATGACTAATCCAATTCAACCCAAAAACAGGTACAGGTTTCTCCTTTTTTCCCCTTTTCTTTGACGATAATAATAGCATTAGTACACACTAGATGAATTAGATTATAACATATTGAAAATCATCATAGGACTAGATAGAGAACCTTTCTATTACGTTAATGCACCTCTTGATTCTGTTTTCCGTTATATTTTAGGGTGAGTGGTTAGTTGGATCATCCGTTTCAAGCCACACTTATGGCCTAAAAATGAAATGAAGCTTAGTTTTATGAATTTCCATGATACAGGATTAGCTTAGTTTCTTTCCAAGATATAAATATTAAAACTGTGTTGTATTTGTACTTCTTGAATCGTCAATATTTTAAAATCGCTCTTTTAACATTTTAGGACTTTCTTTTAAAGTTGTTGAAGTTTTAATAGTGATGTTTGATTGAGTGGCTGATTGTTTGGTTAATAGAATATTTTGACATAAATTATGTGGAGTTGATTTTTGTGTTAATATGAAAAAAATTATGTTAAGTTCACTGGATATTTTTATAGAAATTATGTGTACCTTTTTCTGTTTTCATATTTTTTTGTTTTGTTTTATTAAATTTATTAAGTTAATTGCATGATAGAGAGAAAAATAAAAAATGAAGTTACTATAACTCTGCTACAATGACTCTTCATTGGCAGTTGATTTACTTGGTATTTAATTGTCACCATTCCTAAGTTATGTGCCTAAACTCTCTCATCTTGTCTTTTAGTTTTAGTTTTCTTTTAACTTTTTAATTATAAATTTAATCATGTAGTATTTATTTTTTATTTCTGCATATTATAAGCATCTTCCATAACCTGTGATCATAAAAACATGTGATCATAACAGAGAGCTGGTGTATAGAGTGTTAGACTAAAGGGCAGTTATAAGAAACCCTGATAACCAAGATACATAATTAACTAACATAAAGAAAATATTAAAAATCTAGTTTACACATTTACAATCATATCTGAGATCATATTTACAATATGGTCCAACTAACTTTTATAAAATGTATCCTAACAATTATATATATATATTTTGATTAATTTTTATTTCAAGTTATCTATAATTTTAATAGTGAATTCTAAAATAAAATGAATTTTATATTTTTGTTCTATAGGATATTATTTATTTTCATCAAGTTCATTTTAAAATATTATTTTATTTTTTAATCTAAAATTCAATTTATGACAAAAAAAAAAGGTAAATCCTTTCATAGATTTGGTAGTACTGTTTTTAATCAAAATTTTAAATCTTTTTTCTTATTAATTTTTTTTTTGAGTTAAAATTACAATTATTTAATAAAAAATTTAAATCTTTTTCTTTATATTTAGTTAAAATTACAATTATATTTTTAACAAACACCAAAAATCACTTTTATTTTTAAACTTTTTGATTTTATTTTTTTAAATTTAAAATTACAAACCAGATAAAAAGTATCATAATAATTTACAAGTGTCTTGCTTATCATAAACTCAACTAAAAAAATGTTACCAATATTTTTGTACATTGATGAACCTCTAATTAAAACACTTAAAATATTTAAGAAAGCTACACAAAATATCAAGTGAATTGTGACATAGTTATTTAGCTTTAATCAATTTAATTAAAGAAAAGAGCATACTGAAATTTGAACATTTTGATACAATAAAAGTTCAAATTATATTGCAATCACAACTCAGAAACTTCTTTATATAAACTCAAAAACTACTTTAACAAGTACTTTTATATAAAACACAGAAACTTTTAATATAAAGATTAATACTCTTATATCATAATCTTTCCAGGTATAAGAATGATAGAAATCAAAATCATAAATTCACAAATTTTACTAAAACTTTTAGACAAATTAAGACACAGAGATAATTTATATATAGTGGGAAGGTGGATGATCAATCAGGAATAATTTGAAATGAAGTTCAAAATTACTAGCAGTTGAAAATTTATACATTTAGATAGCGGGTTGAAAATTTATGTATGTAAATAAAAATTGTTGAATATTTATGCATGTGATGATGATGATGATGATTAAGCGTCCACTAAAACCTAGTGGTCTATCATACTTTAAGAGGGTAGGTGATTACTTATGATTACTTAGGTTAGGAAGGTTGGTGGTGATGATATTTTGAAAATGGGAATCTAATATGGGTATAGGGTATATTTTGAAAAAGTAAATAAAAAGCAGGTTAATTTATGCATGTAAATATTGTTGAATATTTATGCATGTAAATAAAAGTATTGTAAATTGAAAATCAAATTATCATCAATTAGAGTAGTTTTTTTCAAAAAAGCAAAACCAATATTAAAAACCCTAACTTTAACTTACCCAAAACAATGAGTGTCAAAGCCAACTACTTAACTTTAGACAAGAACCATGTTTAGTTTTGTGCTTACTTTTGTTTTAATGAATTAAACATATGTAAAAGATAAAGGTATTTATATTAATAATTAAAAAACCTAACATTGACATGGATTAATTGATATTTTTAAGATTTTCATAAAAAATTAAATGCATTTTTTAATAAAATAATGTGAAATATATTAATATAGTTTTAAATTTATAAAATTAATTAAAATTAATTAAAATAAAAAATAACAATTTAAAATATATTATTATATTTTTATTTTAATAAAAATTTATTAAATGTCAAAGAGATTAATAATTATTTTAATTTATTTGCCTCTTTGAAAAATTAAAAGTTCAAATTAATAAATTCCTCAACTAATTGTATCTATTTAACTAACATATATTTTAAGTATAACAAAATTAGTTTTTAATGGTAATCAAGTGTTTGAGTTGACAATATAATTAATAAAATTAAAAATGTTCTAAATATTAAAATATAATAATATATAAATGTTCATAAATATATAAATATATATCTATATATATATATATTTGATGAGTGTTTATAAATAGTAAAATATATAAATATAAATGTATTATTATTTTAAAAATGATTAAGAATGGAAAGAAGTAATTTATTAAATACATAGAAAATTTAATAACTTAAATCAGTCATTTTTTTTAATTTTTTATCCAAAGCCAAAAATATTCGAAAGATTCTTGACAGTAGATTCTTCCCGGAAACAACAGATTTCCAACCTTTATTGAAACTCGTAAACATCCTCTTCAGTTGGAATGCTTTTATTTTATTTCCAATATCTGTAGGGATGGCTCCTCCAATTAGTCACTCGAGTACCGCAAGCTCAGTGTTGTGGACTACATTATGCGGCGGTGTAGAATCCATCCAATTTCCGTAAGAATTTACGGAAATTAATCAGATATTTTAATTAAACCGAGAGATTAATAATTTAGAATAAAAGGTGAAATATATTGTAAGATTTTAACGTGGAATATATAAACTAAAATTTAATCTAAAAGTTTTGAAATCGTGAGTCGCATTAATAATTATCTAAGGGATCAACAAATATTTTGACTAAAATGATTCTATAAGACAAACTTATTAAATGAAAAAATCCACTTTTTAAAAGATTAAAATTATTAATATTTTTAAAATATATATATATATATATATTATCAATTTAATATTTAATAGTTTTTTTGGTTGAGATTGGTGGCTATTCTTTCTCTAGATTTTTTTTGTCTTCTAAAGTCCTTTTTAGGGAGGCCATTCTTGTTTGCCTTAAAATGAGTGCATGTTATCTGTATGCATTGGAGAAATCCTTTACAAAATTCAATATCAAATCAATAATGTTTCTAATTAAGATAGTGTTTAGGAAATGATAGTTGTGAGCACCTTTTTTATTTAACATTGTAATTAAATGTAGAATGAAGATATTAATAAACATTACAATGGAAAAATGTGATACATATTAAAATTACATAATTTTGAATATAATAGTATAGATTTGTTTTAGTTTTAGGAGAGGGATCAATAATTTTTGAGATGTATAATAAAAATTAATTTTAATTTGATTTTTCAAATATAGAGTCAAATTTTGGAATACATTGGTATATGCATCTTATCTTGAATCTAAGTATAGAGAAATAACTATCTTATATTAGGCTCTATTAAATAGCTAGAGAGATAAAAAAATATATTTAAATAAAATATTAATAAAAGGTTTAAACTTAAAATACCATTATCTTTCTAAAACAATTTGCTACTAACAAATAAATAGAGAGAGATAAAAATATATTTAAAATAAAATATATCAATAAAAGGTTGACTTCAAATACCATTATCTTTCTAAAAAAATTTGTTGACCATAAACATGTTTCCATGTTATTGAATCCCCTAACACCTTACACCTTGTAATCCAAAGAAACCATAACCTTAGTAATGTTTAGTCCCTATGAATCATAATCCATATAAGTTTTAATCCCTAACCCATGATCTTATAACCCTTATTACACTTATTATCCTTAACCCTTAATCCTTAACACATGTAATCAATATCACACCTAATTCCTTTAACCAATATAACCCAACCCTTGCTACTCTTATTATCTTGAACTAATGTAACCCATATCACCCCTAATATATATTACCCTTAATGAGTATGTCCTCTAACCCCAAACTAGTTTAACCTAACCAAGAATCTTTAACCCTTATAGTCATTAACCCTTATAAACTCTAGATCCCATGGAAACCTTCCAACTATTAGAGCCACTATCACCCTTAATTTCTTAATTCCTATGGGAACCCACAAAGAGTGTAAACACTAACTAACCCATTTATAACCCAATCTTTATAACCCACATGACCCCTAACAAGTATGATCCATATAATCCAAAGCCCACAAAATTACAAGTCCCTAATAGCAACCTCTATGATTCATATAACTTATAATCACTAGAACTCCTAACCTCTACAATCCATTATTTTCCTAATGCTTAAACCCTTATATTTTGCAATCCCTAATCATATAAACCTTAGTTTGTTTAACCCTTGAGGAATTTAACACCTAACTCATCTAAACCATAGCAATTATAATCATTATTACCCCAAGTATTAACCTATATAACTCTTAAACCTTAAAACCCTATAACCACTAAGCCTTATAACCTATAATGTAACTTGTTAGAAAAATAAGATACCTTGAACAATAAAATAAAACAAATCACAGGAAACAAAACACAGAAGACACACAATACAAGAACCACCAGTTACATGGTTCACCCGGTGTGGAGCCTAGATCCACCAGAGAAATTATGAGTCCTTCCTTTATTATTATCCAACAAATGAAGGGATACAACCACAACAAAACCACGTTGTAACTTCCTCTTCTTTATCCATAGTCTCCTCTCTCAGAATAAATATTCCTCCTACATGGTACAATTTTGTTCCCTCATAAAAAGGGTTGCCTTCTAGGGAAAAACCTAACATAATCTCTACCGTTAAGATCTAGGACCTTATAATGAACAGTCAGATTTACAATGAAATTACAATATACTTTTATAAGGCAATTTTTTTTCTTTGGGGCTTCATGGGAACCCAATAGGAGGCCTTTGCCCAGAACCCCAGTGGGCACCAGCACTGAGACCCAGTAGGGGATGTGGACCGGACCAGGAGGGGTACCCTGCACTCCCAGCGATGGAAGAGTGTACATACTTAAGGGTGTAAATACTTCATGGGGTATAAGAGCAGTAGAAAACAAGGACCTGCGAATCAAGAAGATAATCAGGGCTCCACAACCAACAATCTCCCACTTGGATATGATCTCAACAACTCCTACACTACTATATATTGTTGGACTCTGAACCTTCTTAGACACGGCAAATTTCTCATCTTCATATTCATTCTTGAAGACCAATGAAACTGAGAGGCAAAATTTCAGGTTTCTCCCCCAGATACTCCCCTTTGTTAACATGTCTGCTTGGGATTACAGCTAGTGTGTATCTTTCCATCTTCAATTGTCCATCTTCAAAGACGGATCATATGAAGTGGTACCTCAACTATATGCTTAGTCTTTGAATGGAAGGTTGAGTTCTTTGCAAGGTGAATGGCACTCAGTACATCGCGATTTAACTTGTTGTTCTCTGCTTCTTTCCAATTCCTCCATAAACCCTTTGTAACCAAATCATCACTTTACCCCAGCCTAGTAGCAACATACTCGCCTCTGTTGTTGAAAGTGCAACAACCTTTTCGAGTTTTGAAATCCAACTTACTGTTGTCCCACCTATATTAAAAACATACCTGTGGTGCTCCTCACGCTATCTTTATCACACGCCATGCTCGAATCAACATATCCACAGCAGAAAAGTGTGAACCTCCAAAAGACATAGTACGTGTGTAGTAGTACCTCTCAAATATCTGAGAATCCACTTCTTTGCTTCCCGATGTTCTCTACCTGGATTTTTCATATACCGCTCACAACTCCCACTGCATGTGCAATATAGGTCTTGTGCAAACCATTGCATACATCAAATTTTCAGCTGGCCCGATGAATATGGGACCACTGGACATGTATTCTATCTCCTCTTGTGTCTTGGGACACATTTCCCTTGGATGGTAGTAAGCTGTGGGTGCTAAGCGGTTTTGCGATACGCATTCTAAACCTCCAACACCTTCTTTGTGTACTCACCACGAGACAATGTGGGTTTGCGATTTTCCTGTCTCTTGTTATTCTCATACCAGATTTTTCTTTTCGCAACCAAATCCTTAACCATAAATCAGTGGATAATTTCTTCTTAGGCATTATGTCACATATTAGACCTACAACAAACATGTCACCTACATACAATAACAAGATAATGCGCCAGCTTCATTTCTAGCCTTTTAAAATAAGCAGTGATCAAAATGACATCTATTATAGCCACAATTGCAGTCGCCAAACACATCCAGAGCTTTAGATGCCAGCGTTGGGCTTGCTTTAGGCCAGCCCTGAAGCTCTTCTTCAACTGCATGTCTGAAATCTCTCAGCTTCCATGACCTCATGCCCTAAGAACAGCATATGAAGTATCTTTCCTCAAAGTCCCCATGGAATTTGTTTTACATCTAAAGATCAGATCTTCTCGCCACAAGAGACTTAAAATGGTCTAATTGAGAGTCATTTTAACGAGGGAGAAAATATTTCATCAAAATCTATACCTTTCTTTTGTGCAAACCCTTTCACAAGGTTCTAGCCTTGTGCCGGCTTTCCTCCTCCATCTTCCCCTTCAACTTGTAAACCCATTTTATTCACGCAGTAATGATCTTTTCCAGCGAACCGTGAACCAAGTCATAAGTTTGTTTATTTTCCAAGGAATCCCATTTCCTCTTTTCATGCCTTGCTCCACTTCTTTTTAGTGTCTACATACATTTCCTCTTCATAACATTATGGTTCACGAGATGGATCAATAATAAATAATATAATGAAGGAGGTATCGTTCAGGGTATGCCAACACGGTAGATCTTCTAACAACACTTGTAGGTGTTTGGGGTACTTGTTTCTCCTGTTGTACATTTGATTTCCGGTTCCTTTGGAATTTGTTTTTCGGTGATCTCATCAAGCAGCCAATATTCTTGTTTTAGAACCACGTTTTCTGTGATCTTTGTACATGACCTTCTCATTGAATATGACATCTCTACTCCTAATGATTTTGTTATTTTCATAATCCACCAGAGATAACCAAAATCATTAACATATATCAATAAGGTTACATTTTCTTGGATTTTGCCTCAAGCTTTGTTCTATTTTTTCTTTATCAATATGGACAAATGCTTCACAACCGAAAGTTTTTCAAAAAGAATAGTTTACCTTTTTTCCTGTCCATTTCCTCCTCGGAATTCTACCATCCAAAACTTGAAGGTCCCTCGTTTATTAAGTAAACAATGGTATCTACAAAGCTTATGCATGAGAGCGAAGTGGGGCAAATGACGTAATCTCATACACCTTGCACTCTCCATGATTGTCTGTTCATCCTTTACATTTTACCATTTTCTTGTGGTGTTCGTGGAATTGTCTTCTCTCACGAATCCCATGGTATGAACAATAATCATCAAACTCATAGCGCGATATTCACCTCCATTACCGGTGAGACACTTCAAACTTTTCCTATCTCATTCTCAACATAAAGCTTTCCATTTCGCAAAAGTATCAAAAACATCGATTTTTGTCGAATGCAATAAACCAAGATTTTCTAGTTGCATCATCAATAGAAGTAACATAATAATGAGGAGCCACCAAGAGATGATACGAGAGCTGGTCCCCAGCCATGGCTGTCACAAACTCTAACCTTTCATTCTTCTTTTCTTTTCCTTCACTGAGAAATCACGACTCTCTTTTTTCCATTAACACAATGCTCACGAAGTCCAAATCAATTTGTTTAAGATCGGCAACAAGTTTCTTTTGTGAAAGGATACGCATACCCTTCTCACTCATGTATTGACCTATGATGCCATGATGCGTATCCACTCTTGTATAAGCTAAAGATGTAGAAGAGTCGGTATTACCAATACGTAGATACAATGTACCTACCTTCTCTCCTTTCACTATCACCAATGATCTTTTTGATGACCTTCCGCGTCTTATCTGTAAATATGGATATACAACCTTCCTTGCCAGCGCCTGATTTGAAATCAGATTTTTCATCTGGAACATGTTACCTCTTTCAACAACCATTGGTTCCATTTCCGTTTACTTTATTTTTACATTTCCCATTCTAACAATTTTGCATGGTCTATTATCACCAAATTGAACGTCCAAATCACCTTGAACATAATCTAGGAAATGTTTCCCTGCTCGGGTGTGAAATGAAGCTCCGAATCCTACTAAGATTGATATTATCTGAAGAATCAAAGCATCTTGCTTAACACCTGTTACATTTGCTTCTGATTTCTCTCACTATCATCTCTTTGTTTCTTTGGAGCTCTGCGGGTCTTTCTTGATGTCCTTTCTTCCCACAATTCCGACCCTCTATCTTTCCAAGTCTGAATTTTGGATGCGCCCTTCCTATAATTCCCGCGGTTTCGAGCCCTTTCCTCTATCCTTTTGTCTTCTCCATGTTCCAGTACGTTTCGATGTTTCACGTGCTTTTTGATCGCATTTTACTCACTAAGGATAACACCAACAACATCATCAAATTTTAAAATTTGAACCAGAGGCAGAGTTACTACGATAGCGACCAAACCATTCCAACTACGGCAATGAGCGTAAGATTAGAAATTTAACCTCATCATCAAAGGTCACTTTAGAACTTGGTTGATTAGTAACCGGATTAAAATCATTTCCCAATGATGCTGCTTGGACCCTTATGACATCTTCATATTAAATAATCTCTTCATTAGAAATACCTTATTCGATCTTGAGGGTTTTCCATCACGGTTATTAGCGATCCATCAAACCCTTCGTTGTCTTTTCTTTTGAAATATTAGAGAAATACTTGCGTTGCCGGGCTCATCCAATTATCATTCCCTGGAGCCTTTTCGTCAAGAATCTCCCATTCTTAGTCCCTTCATGGCCATAGTCTTCTTTGCTACTCGGCTCAATGGTAGGAATAGATCCTTCTAATATAGATAATATTCCATATGCATATTCCATAGCTGGTAGTTTGGTGGATTCAAATTCCTAGACCCTAAACTTTCCATCTTGAATGTTTCTCCTACTCAGACCAAGGAACCCTCTCTTTTTCCTGCTGAGCACCTTGCGGCTCGATACCGGGTTGTTAGAAAATAGGACCGAACGTAAAATATAAATCACGAAACAAACCACGAACCTGGCCTGAGAGAACCGCAGTTACGTGGTTCACCCGATTATTGAATTTCGTCCACCGAGAGAAATTACGAGGTCCCTTCCTTTATTATTATCTAGCAAATGAAGGGGATGAACCAGGCAAAGCCAATTTGTAGCTTCCTCTTCTTTCTCTCGATCTCCTCTCTCGAATACAATATTCACCCTCTACATAGCCTTGATACATTTCCCTCATAAAGGGTTGCCTTCTAGGGAAAAAACCCTAACATAATCTCTACCAGTTAGATGCGACCTTATAATGGGCTTGAGTCGATTTACAATGAAACACAATATGCTTTTATAAGGGAAATTTTTGCTTCGGAGACTCATTAAACCCGCTGCCCGGACCCCCGGTAGGAGGATGGACCCTCAGGACCACCTTGGGAAATTTTACACTTACGTGGAGAGGTGTACATGCCAGGTGTAAATGCTTCATGGGGTATAAACCCGACAGTGAAGTAGGGACCTATGAATCAGGAAGATAGTCGGGCTCCACAACCAACATAACCTCTATAACTCCAAATCCCAATAGCCACTACAACATTACCCTTAAACTCTATAACTCCAAACCCCAATAGTCACTACAACATTAACAACTCACCCATAATAATAGAAAAGTAAATCCTTCAATTAATCATCTAATTTCTAATGATATTGATAATTATCACCCTTAATCTCCAAAGAGATGCTAAAAATTATGAAATTTATGATTAACAATCCAAGCAATGGTTGGGATAACGCAATATTAAAGGCTGGTTATAAAATTAAATCCCAAAGTTTTTATACCAGAGTAACTTGGCGTGCATGTTATCATGTTAGTAAAGTTGTCCTCCTTTAAATAACAAAAAATGGTCGTACCACATTTATTATTGTAGGTAAGAAGTATTTAGCTTTTAAGCCGGTTTTTTAACATGCTTGATCCCAATGACAAAATTTTGTCCCTAACTTAGGACCAAGGGGATGATTTAGCGGGGAAGTTTACATTTTGTTTTGCTATAATTTTTCATTACTATGTTTCTTATGGTCATTCCACCCCTTTTATTACCCTTGTTTAGTTGGTCCTTTTCTTAAAAATGTTGTACATGACACTTTTAGTTTATTGATGCTTAGAATGTCAGCACAGTGATGAAGGTGGGAGTGTGTCACAAACTTTAAGAATTTTGCATGTAGGTTACCTTTTTACTTGAAATGATAACGGATCATCGAAGGGTGTTTACCTACATATTGTAGTAGTGAAACCAGGATGGCTTCACCAATTTTAAATCTTACCATATTGTGTTGTAGATTCTTGAGCGAGAGTCTTTTTCTAATTTATTGAAATTGAGATATATAGTAATGAGATTTTCTTGTGCCTTTTATTTAATGTTCAATTATAATTGCTTAGTTTTTGTATTTTTGTGCATTGAACAACTAAGGATTTCTCTTACACCCTTCATTATGTTGATCTGTGATTGTCTATGAATTTATTATACTCTTGCGCATTCATACATGGTTGATTAGAATTCCTTAATAATCTGTCTACTCTCGCGCCTTAACCGTGTGAAAATATGTTTGCTTTAGATCATGTATTTTTGTGCCATCAATTTAATTGAAAATTATATTGGCGTCCTAATCTGTATGGACGATTGTGGGTGTAGTCTCTTCGTGCACGTCAATGGTTTGACGTGTGAATTCTAGCAATTAAATGCTTGGCATCTTGAAGATAAGACATAGTTGACTACGTGGCCTCTTATCTTGCATCGTTATATAAATGATGAATGATTAAATTGGTTGAAAGCTCCTTGCACAATAATTTTTATAATGATGCATGACTGGTTAAGTAATACTAATTATGTGTGTGCCTTAATTTAAGTAATACTTGATTATAGATCATTCTTCCTTGCATCTCTGAATTAATTATAATTGTGTTGAACTCAGGTGATTGATTCACTTGTGCAATAAATTTAATTGTTGTTTAACCTCATTCCCTTTCTTAAGTTCACATGAGGGTGTTTAGGGATTATTACTCTCACAGGCAACGAATTTACCCATTACCCATGCGCCATGTTTAATTGCAAGTTAGAATTGATGGTCCATCACAGGATGTTGGAAGGTTAAGATTTGTCTTGTATTGTGTCATTTTAATGGTAGGAATGAAATGAAGTTGGGATATTGTTATTTTATATGTTAATACATTGATGTATGTGTCATGATCTATGGTGATGAGGTGTCATCTATTTTTCGTATCGGATTATTAATGCATTATTATTTTTTGTTAATTTATGTGATTGATGTGCCGATGATGTTGTCGTTTATTATGATGTTTAAATTTTCCTAACACAACATTAAAGGAATAAAAAAAGGTTATTTTTTACCTATTACACGTTGTTTAGTTTATTCGTAATGGGTAGGGTCATTAAATATGGTATCATTGCGGGTTTAACCCTACGACTGTGGATATCCATGCCTTCCACTGAATTAGGCCCTTGATTTATACTCAACACTAATTGAATTATTAACATGTCCTTGCGATAATCACGGTTAGGGACATTGTAGATAATTCACAACATGGTGCGAGGGGGAGGAGGCCACCTCTAGGTGCACTCGTATATAGAGGATTCCAACCCCAAGGAAAAGAACAAGTCTTGAGCAGGTATTTTGATGCGGGATCGTTAGACAAAGGTCCCTTACGGGAGGCAAGCTGACTTTGACTAGTGCCGTGCATTGCTCGGATGAGGCAGGGCATGCCCCTAAGGGTCTGGCATTAGCCCAACCAATAATGAAGTAGCTTTCAGTAAAATCGAGAGGGTTAATCTCAGGAGTCCATGAGTGCCATGAGGACGACTCAATAGTCCCGAGCATGGATGGAAACCAGCGTTATTAGCTTCATGCCATTGATTTCGACCTCTATACAAAAGGTATGCATGCTCGATCCTTCAACTAAAGGAAACTCTTCTCTGGAAGGAGACACTCCTACCTCAACCTAATAATGGTCATCGAAGTTGTGTTAGGGGAATGGTTTGATGAACAATTTCGAGAGAAGTGATTTGTGAGAGGAAGGAATGCATTAAGATCTAGCTTCGATAGAGTTCAATGTCTTGCGACAGGGTGATCGTATGGTGTCGGATTATGAGACAAGATTTATGGATCTACTGAATTTATACACCACATCAAAACAAGAAGCTAGAGATCAACAAGTTCGTGACTAGAATTAACTCCAACGTTTGTGCGAAGGTGAGGATATAATGCAACCCCGGATCTTTGCAGTCACAGTCCACAGTAGGCCTCTTAGATAAGGAAGATTTGACTATGGGAGTTTGGGTAGGACTCCTACAAGACCGAACAGAAAGGCGACATCAGGAGCACAAAAACATCAAACACTAGCCAAAACTACATTATGGTATCGATATACATCGAGAGGATCCACATTCATGACACCACGATGATGGGTTCCTCAGCAGAGGGCTCTCTGCACAGGACCATCGCATCCATGACAACACTGCTAACAACCATCATTTAGTCTTGTTACCAAAACATACCATGATATTAGAACAGGGTGGGAGAAAAATTCTATTCAAGGCCGGGAATACTGTATCGGAGGTGGGAAATGGACATGTGGAGAGTCACTGCCACCAACAAAGTACATCTAGTTGAGAGGGCCAAAGTGGACGAGTCAATAGGACACACTACCGTGGTGGAGATGGTCAAGGCCCATAGTATTCATGAACATGATAAATAACCACCAGGACAAGCACCAATCCACTATGATCCTCGAAACCTAGGGTTCTAGTACCAAAATGGACTTTATTATTTGTGAACTGGAAGTTAACACAAAGAGCTCTAATTCTAGTACAATGTTGAAGGGATTTGGGTAAGGGCTTCGACAGGACGAGTTTTGATTCATCGATGTGGCTTTGGGTACCAATCGGATGGTTGGAGGAAGGGGTATGCATTGTCTTTTTAACCATGGGATAGTGTAATGAAGTCTGACCTATGTCACAATCTTAATATCTTATAATGACATGATCAATATGGAATGTTGGGAATCGCATGATGCGATACAACGGTAAGATGAAAGTGGATTTGAATTTGGACCGGCGATGAAGGAACCTTAGAAGTGTGTGATTATAGGAATAAAAGAATATCAGAGGTTCATTTCTCCCTACAACTATAGAAACACCGCAAAGGATGCAAGTTATATGAATACTTAGCATTGAGCGATGTGGGGCATGACGAGAAGGATTATAAGAACTTACGGTAGATACGATATTTGTGGACATGATTCCCGGAAGAATTACCAAATTGTCGCTAAAAACCAGATGGAATTTACCATCGACTGGAAACTTGGAACTGAAATGATGGAAAGAGAGCCTTATCGGATGTCAACCACTGAGTTACAGGAGTTGAAAATAAAACTAAAGGAGATGTTGGACCTAGGAATTATACGTCCAATTGTATCACCTTAGAGTTCTCTTGTTAATTTCATACAAGAGAAGCATGTGGCATGGAAACTCTACCTGACTACCATTGAGTGTTCCTCGACAATATTTTGATATATTCTCGAGTGACAAAAGATCAGAATAATTTTTCACCGAATTTTTCTGATTGTTGAAGAACAAATTATAGGAATTGCCTCATAAATACTATCGAGGATTCATTGCTTAGGGCATGTTATCTCAGTGAAGGCAGTGTTATCCATCCAACAAAGGTAGAGGGATATTGTGGAGTCGCGAAATGGAGTAAATTTCCCAAGTAATAGCGTGGATTCATGGATTTAGTGATATATTATCGACGGTTTGTTGAGGGTTTCTTGAAGATAGAAAATGCGATTACATAGTTACTAATGAAGAAAAAGATGTTTGTGTGGATCCAGAAATGTCTTGGAAAATTTCCAGGCTCAAAGAACTCTTGACAACAACGTAACTAAAATTACAGCATGGTGAGAGATTCTTGGTATGCAGCATCCAAGTAAGGTGTAAACAGGAGTCTTGAGGTAAAGCGTTAAGTGATAAAACACATCTCGAGGAAATTAAGAGGAAACTGAGAGGAGAACTACACGACACATGGTTTGGAGTTGTTAGACATTGTGTATACCTTGATAATGTGGAGACACTACGGTGGATGGAAATTGAACTAAAAATGGACCACTATGGTTTACAACGACCTTTTTAATGAAAAATAAAGAGTTGAGAGCATGGCAAAGGTGTTGGGAAGAACTACTTATTGAGTACGATTTTGAGATTTCTAATTAAGGGAACAATTAACAGAGTAGAAGATGTGTTGATACAGATACCATGCATATTTTCAATGATACATGTTGAGAAACAGTCTGTGAAAATGTTTTAACAAAGGAGAGGCCTTCGCGGTATAAAGATGGTAAGAATGTTTTTCTTCACGAGAAAGACACCATAATGGTACCAAAATTGATGGATATACTATGGACAATGACACATCCTTGTGATATAGCAGTTGCTACGTCCAGCGATGAATTGAGAAGTTTGATCTTATGTGAAGCTCATAGTGCAGTGTGGAGTGTCTCATCCCAAGAGTGGGGAGATTGATGCTGACCTTAATCCCATGACCCATTCTAGAAGTGAATGAAATCAGACATTGTTAGTTGTGTGGTGAGATGTCTAGAAGGCTGAAAGATGAAGGGTGGGCCTTGGGCCATTCAACATGATTTCTACGACCACATGTTATTCCAAAATCGACATGGAAGGTCATTTCGAGAAAACTTCCTTTGTTGAATTGATGTTGTGGCTGACGGGAGGCATGACCACAATTGTGTTGACAATTGACACTCTAATGAAGAGTTCACATTTTGTCCCTGTGCGTATGGCGCATCAGGTGGTAAGTATAGCTAGAGTTTATATCAACAAGATGTTGAGACTACCAGATGTACCAAAGGAATCGTATCCAATAAGGGATTTAGTTTTTGCAATATGATTTTGGATGATTTTCCCAAGAGGCCTTGGAAATACCATTCAACTTTAGTACAACATGTCCTTAAGATAGACAGGCTGACCGAGGAATGAACAAACCAATTTGGGAGGGTTGTGTTTCCTTGTGTGTGTGTTGGACCAACAAAAACGTTGGGAATAGTTTTGGCCACTGAACGAGTTTGCATGAAACAACAACCATCGAAGCACCATTAAGATGGAACCTTACGAGTTTCTTTGAAGGAAACCATGTTAGGCGTAACTTTGATTTTTGTAGCATAGGTGAGGATGGTATCACGGTGGGACTGAAGAGATCAATGGTGAAGAACAATTACAAATGATACGAAGGGGATGGAAGAAGTGAGTTGACATAAGGTGAGTTTAATGCGTCGCGTCGTGTGAACATAATTATGAAGGGACTAATGAATAGTTGTGCCTCATTATTTGAGGTGTTGCATGATGCTTATCTTGTGTTCATGTGTGAATTTAGGTCAGTGATCCCATGCATGAGATAGACTGAGTTCTTGGCAGATGTTGGGAGATGCAGCTCCGCGGTGGATCTAATCTACTACGGACCATTGCATTCGACAACTATGAGATCGAATTATCAATCAGTTCAAGGTCCAGTAGGAAAACCCTCAGTCCTTTCTGCTACCTAAGAGGACACGCGTATTATGTCATTAGTTTCCCTTTGTTGATAACTAGACATTTAGACAATGATATTTTATTTTTTTTCATTTTATTATGCTAGTGAAACCCGGATAAGTTTAAAACAAGAGGTGTATGTAACATCCATCTCTACCGATGCACCCAATGTGACCTATTCTTATGGAAACTTGTGTGAAAGTGATCTAGTTCACTATATGATTGATTGATTACGATTATGGAGCATGATGATTGGGAATTTGGTAGTATTACATTATTTTATGTTATTTATATCGGCGGGTGCTATTGACTAGATTTCCTAAGTGTCCAAGACTCTGGATGTTTGAGGACGCCGATGGCATTGATGGATCTCCTTGGACTCAGTCCGAGTGAGGGAGTGAATGGTTATGGTTTGAATGTTTTATATTACATATGTGACATATGACTAGATAGTATAACTAGATATTATTGTTTCCCTTTTTCTTGTTTGGGCACTTGATAGAAAAATTTCATGTTTTATGACAAGCAAATGATTTCACTTTGATGATATTCTTCTTCTTATCTCTCTTTAAGGTCTGACCCCCACTGGGGACCTTCTTCCCTTTGAACTTTCCCTTTCCTACTAGAGAAAGTTTCTCCTCATCCTCAATATTAGGTTGACTAGCCTATGAGGTACTAAATCATATCTCCTCCCGAGTGAATTTGTCCCATAGCCTCTCCCAGTCACGGAGTTTCTCCCATCCCACAACTCCTTAGAAACATATGTCCCACTGCTTGGTGAATCCATTCAAGGGATGTCCTCAACAACTTAGTCTCGTTCATGAATTCCCCTATTGTTTCCAAATCCTCTCTCATCTGAGTGAACTTGGTGGGGTAGGATGCAACAGTATCTCCCCTGGCTGTCTTGGTGCTCTTGAGTTTCTCTCTAAGCATCATCTTCCTTCTTTGGTTGTCTAACTGGTATAGTTTGGTTAGAGATTCTGACATCTACTTGGTTTTCTTCTTTCCTTAAAGGTGAAGAATAATATGGTCCTTCACCCCATCAATGATAATTATCCTTTCCTTCATATCCTTCTTGATGTAAGGAAAGAAATGTTGTGCTACATGCAGCCAACATCCGACTCTTGCACACAATAATGTGACTTATTCTTGTGGACACTTGTGTGCAAGAGTGATCTAGTTCACTATATGATTGATTGATTCAATTATGGAGCATGATGGTGTTTGTGGATTTGATGATACATTATTTATGTTATTTATATCGGTAGGTGCTATTGACTAGATTTCCTAAGTGTCCAAGACTCTGGATGTTAGAGGATTCCCATGGAATCGATGGATCTCCTTGGACTCTGAATAGAGTTAGGGAGCATATGATTATGGTTTGAAGATGTTTTGATATTACATGTGTGACATATGAATAGATATTATGACATTGATTGTTATCGCTGACATGTTTAGTTGATGGTTGTAGGTTGATGATAGCTTGCTAACCGGACTCACATTAGGATTAAAGGGATCACACATGACAACTAAATATATTGAGGAAGTTAATGTACCCCAAATTTCCCAATTTAAAAAAAAACTATTTGAGGGGACATTAAATATCCTTGACTCTTCAATATTTGTTCATAACATAACTTTATTATATACAGATTAAAATTATCATCGCTATTGGATTAAAAACATGCACCTCTTTCTAAGATTGCGACCAACAAAACTATCTTGTCTATGTTAAGTAATGATATCCAAAAGATTACAGTGCATAATAAACTATAGACTATAGACTATAGAATTGTCCATAGCATTTGTATTATCGGTTAAGCTAATATTGGCTCATGCCTGAGTAGGCATATTATATTGGTAATGTAATTTTATTTATGTGGATCTTTAAACCATTAGTTGTAATTATACCTCCTAGTCTCCTATTTGCCACAGGGAGACATTTTCATTTGAATATCATCTTGTACTTGAACATTTAGTAGGAGCCAAGGAGTTGCTGCCCCCTCAGAAGAGTTATTATCTGAAATTATCTCTCCAGGCATTGAGTACTTTTCCGAGGTTTTTCTATACTATATTGATGTTTGGTTCTAAACATATGAAGGGTATCGAGCTTTCAGTCTTGGGGTTTATTCTGTCCCGAGACATCATGGAATTTTCACTATAACTTTTTCTACAATGTTTTTAGAAGAAAGCGACTTGGAGGGATTTTAGCCGGATGGATCAAAGATGCGTCGAGGTTTAAAATTCGACTCTTGAGACCTTATAATTTAGAGAGATAAATCACAGCCTAGAATGAGTTCTGGAATCATCTGAAATGAGTCATTACAAATTTTCGCTATAAAAAATTTTTTTTTTTATATAATTTATATAATTATATCTTATAACTAATTTATATAAATTAGTTTTTTATTTTTGGTAAAAAGTTCAACTTCTAGGTCATCATAAATTGTAGATACACCTTGTGTAAGATAGGGTATCCCATTTAGTCATTATTGACTAGTCTCAAGAGAAGATGTTCTAGGTAAAGAACAATTATAAATTCTTGCTAGAGTATCAAATTGAGTGGAATTTGGTTTCATTGGATCATGAATGAGTCACATGGTACTTTGGGTGTGAGTTTCAAATTTTATATCAATTATTTTTGTGGGGAACACTATACCAGTGAGATCTCCAGGAAGTGACAAAAATGACAGGATTGTGAGGAAGTTAAAGTAAATTCCACTTAGCACATCCAATTTTGATCAGACTATGGAATTGTAGAGAAGAAATATTAGAGAACTACCTAAAAAGAAGTTTCATACCCAGAAGGGTCAGGAAACTTGGGAGATAGAACATGTCATCATTTTCATGACGCCTCAAAATCAAGATTCAAAAGTGATACTTGGCCAACATGCCTGCCCACCAAAAGGGACCTTCTACACCAAATAAGCCTCGAGAAAATCCTAATTGGACTCTTGATGAAGGGTGAGAAAAATGTGTGGGGACATAAATGAACTACAAAAGAAGGTGGATTCAATGGAAGCTAGTTGATGGAAGTAGTAAGAAAAATTCGTGACAGAGAAGACACAGAAAGTGAAAATACATCCATGAAATTCATGATATGAGGACACAAGGAAGGTGAATCAATAATGGAGAAACTCAACTTTGGTTTGAAGACAAACCCACACATTCCTAGATTGATATGAGGAATTTTTGATGGCAAGGACCCAATCACATGGATACTTTAGATGGAACAGATGCTTTGATCTCATAATGTGCCACATACACAAAGGTGCAAATTGCTTCTTCATGTTGGAACCTGATCAATTTGTTTGGTGTCGATGGATTTGTTCTTGCAAAACACTCGTCACTTGAACAATTTTAACAGAAGAAATGATGGCACACTATAAGGATACAAGGGTATTACCTTCTTGTAATTGATAAATATCAGGAAAAAGGGTTTAGTTACAGAGTACATTGAGAACTTCAAAGATTGAATATAGGGTGTGATATTCCATGTAGAGGAACTTGTTTTATGTATTCATAGGAACTTTTAGGGATAACATTCAACATAGGGTTTCACCTTTGGGAACCCAAATCGACTAGAGGGAATGCATTTAAGGTGTGAAATGTTGAAAGTAAAAATATGGCTATGGCTACTAGAAGGGACCACTGTCTTAGCATCATAAGAGAACAATGCTCCTTCTCTAAAACACCTCAACAATTGGAGGAAAGAAAAGAAAAGGTTTATTCTTTAGTGGGACAGCAAGTACAGTAAGGGACATAGGAGTGTGGTGAGAAGAATTATTCTACATGGGTGTGAAGAGGAAGAAGAACAAGAACAAGAACCATCTCAAGATGAAAATGTAGAAACAATTAGTCACGAAGAGTTGACTCGATGATTGTGTAATGCATTGGATAGGGTATCACTCCCTCAAACCCTCAAGATTGGATACATCAAAGAAAAAGTTAATAGTCCTAATTGATTTTGGAAGTACTCATATTTCATTCACTATAAATTAGCCAAGGATCTCAATTGATTTGTATGTATCAGTATGAGGTTTCAAGTAATGATTGCGGATTGAGGAACTATCAATTTACTTTCGGAAAAAATACAATAAGATCAATCTTACTATGGAATATGTGATGAATGGTCCAATGATTTGTTGCTTGTAGATTGGTGCAGATGTTGTACTAGAGATCAATGGTTACAATCATTAGGAACAATGGCTTTAATTTTCAAAGACTTTCATGAAATTTTCATTGGAAGGAAAAGAAATTGGGTTAATAGGTCAATGCAGCGGGGGAGCGGTAAGGTGATAAGCTCTAACGACATGACAAAATTATTGAAAGGGGCATCAAGGCATTATTGCACAACTATTCTCACTAGATGTTCAAACATCTAAGCCGTATTCCTCAAGATGTCAAGGATCATTGATAAGCATTCAAAGTATTTGAAGATATTCCTAAAGGTCTCCCGCCCACTCAAAATCATAATCATGAAATTCACCCTATTCCACGGAGTGTTCCTCCTAACATCCATCCCTGGGATACCTTAAGTCCAAAGAGTGAAATTGAGCACCGCAGTTGAAGAAATGTTAGAGGCTGGCATTATTAGACTAGCCAAAGTTCTTACTACGCACCAATGGTAATGGTATTCAAAAGATAGCTCATAGAGTATGTGTCTAGATATAAACTAAAAGATCACTATTAAAGAGATAAGTATCCCATTCGTCATTGATGGTGTTGGATGAACTGTATGGAGCAATCCATTTCAAAAATTGGATGTAGTTCAAGGTATCATCGGATCGGAGAAATGAAGGAAGATATCCCAAAAACAACATTAGAACTCATGAAGGCCATTATGAATTTTTGGGTCATGCCTTTTGGCCCTACAAATTCATACATTCCAAGGGTTTGATGAATTCCATTTCAATACCTTCCTTAATTTGTGGTAGTATTTTTGATGATATACTAATCCTGGAGATGTGGGAGGATCATGTGCAACATGTTGACAGGTGCTACAACTACTAAAGAACAGTAACCTTATATGCCAAACCATCAAATGTTTCTTTCAAGTAAAGGAGGTAGAGTATTTAGGGTCATATTGTATCTCATGAAGGTGTCCAAGGTAGACCTAACAATATTAAGGCTAGATGGGTGGCCAATTCCAAAACATTAAAATCTTAGAGGGATTTTGGGTTTGACAGAGTTACTACCGCAAGTTTGTTAGAACTATGAAAAGAATATCAACACCTTTAGCGACACTAACTAAGGAAGGATCCATTTTCATGTACTCGGAGGGAACTAAAGCTTTTAAACAACTTAAAGAGGGGATGTATAAAGCTCTGTCTTGTCCCTCTAGACTTCACAAAAACCTTTATTGTGGAATGTGATGCTTCAAATGGAATTGGTGTTGTCCTAATGCAGAGGAAGACTGGCTTTTGAAAGTCGACCACTCAAGGGACTTACACAAACCCATTTATGAGGAGAGTGATGGCAATGCTATTGCATTGGAGAAGTGGCGTCCTTACCTAATGGGTAAGGCGCTAGGGTCAAAGCGGATCCTTGATGGTCTTAAATGCTTCTTGGAACAGAGACTATCTTTAGAAGAACAAACAAAATGGGTAACCAAGATATTGGGTTTGTGACTTTGATCATCTATAAGGGGAAGAAAATGTTGTGATGCACTCTCAGAGAAGGATGAGATGTTGGGGCCTTTCTTTTATTGCTATCTCGATCATCGTACCCGATTGGATAATAGAAACAGGGATGAATGGAAAAATGATGAAAAGTGTGGACTCTCATTCAAAGGTTTACTTGTTAAGTTCCTGGTGCATCGAGGATACATTTACATGGAAGAAATGATTCACTATGGTACAAGATGGCTTATATTTGTAAGAACTCCCAACTCAAACAAAGGTACTATTGGGATTGCACAACTCTCCAGTAGGAAGGCACTTGGGATTTTTGAAAAAGAGCTACCATGGAGTCGAGAAGGAGTTTTTGGGGATGAAGCCTTGATGTTCAAGGTTTGTGTGAGAATGTGTGGTTTGCCAACAGAAATAAGGTGGAAGCAATTAAGACCCCGAGGGTCTTTTACAGCCATTATCCATCCCAATTCAGCAATGGGAGGAGGTTTCCATGGTTTAAATCATGGGGTTACCAAATTATGAAGGAAGAGTGTCATCATTGTGATTGTTGATAGACTAACCAGAGTATGCACTTTTTACATATCTCTTATCCCTTCAAAGTTATAGTTTCCATTGCATTCATGGAGGCAGTTCAAAGCTACATGGCAGCCCAAGATTATTGTAAGTGACATAGATCCATCTTCCTTTGGACATTTTGGACATAATTATTTTCTTGTTGGGTACTCAATTGGCTCATAGATCATCTATCATCCCTCAATCAGTGGACAAACCGAGATAGTGAACAAAATGTTGGAAGAGCTACCTTCGTTGCTTTGTCCTAATAAACAAACCATGATAGTTCAAATGGTTACCTTTGGTAGAATTGTGGTATAACAATTCCTTTCATCTTGCAACAAAAATGACACCATTTATAGCACTTTTATGGATACCACCCTCCTTCCATCACTTCTTCTACGAAATAAAAATCTAAGGTTCCAGCAGTGAAAGATCACATCGAGAATCAACAACAAAATTATACAAATCTTAAGGACAACTTGACCATGGCACAAAATAAATGAAACAACAAACAAATCAACATCATTAGTGACAAAAGTTTTGAAGTAGGGGATTGGGTGTTTTAAGACCACAACCATACAATTAGTATCCCTCAGAAATCCAAGAAGGATAATAGAAATTATCACCAAAAGTACTATGGACCTTATAAAGGTGTTGCAAAAGATTAGCCTTATGGCCTTCTATAAATTGGAGTTACTTGCATCTTCATGAGTACACCATTTTCCATGTTTCATGCTTAAAGAAGGTTATAGGTGACAAGATCTCGATTCAAACTATATTGCGAACTTGACGAGGAAGGAAAAATCATATTGGAACTAGAAGCCATCAGACACAAGAATTCGCTATTTGAGGAATAGATCCATTCAGTATCTCATTAAATGGAGGAAACTAAATTTGAAGAATTCCACTTGGGAAGATGAGTCGTTTATCTGAACAACTCGAGTTACTCAAGTGTTGCGGACAACACTTGTCTCAGGGAGAAGTGGTAAGCCCAATATTGGCTCATTACCCTTAATTGGGGGCATATTATATTAGTAATGTTATTTTATTTATGCCGACTTTAATCCATTAGTTGTAATTATACCTCCCTGGTCTCCCTATATATACCAAGGAAACATTTCATTTTAGATCATCTTGTACCGAACATTTTAAGTGGGGTAAAGGAGGAGGTTTCCCACACTTCAAAAGAGCTATTATCTGAAATTATCTCTTTTCAAAGTTGAGTACTTTTCGAGGTTTTTCTATGCTATATTGATGTTTGGTTCTTAACATTATAAAATATGATACCTTCATTTCTTACTGTATCAACTATATCCACTATAGTATGAATAACATAAAAGTGATATTATTCCTATCAATATATATTATTTATATATGTTTTTACCAAAGACCAACTTATGAAAATATTAACACATACCAATATGTATATATATTTGTTTTACCATATGACAGGCATAAATCTGCCATTATATATATATACCATCAGACAATACAACCATAACACTATTCCTAGAATTTGTATCGTTATAAGATGAAAATCCACCACAATGTACTTCATATCATAGAGCATTGAAGAGTTGTTGTGAGAACATGTAAGATCATTACCAAGGGGTTGTTATAAGGTTTTCATTCCAAAAAAGACATTGAAATATCATACACCATAACACCTATGGTTGTGCACTTGCGCCACAAACAAAACCTATACCTAACAGTGTTAAACCCTACCCGACTAGTGACATGGCCCAACATTGAATAGTCTTGAAAACCATGTTAATGGAGGATGTCATATCATTCTGCAAGAATTTATCACTGGTTATATTCATTAAAGGAAGGTCTGTATCATACTTTTCAATATGGAGACTTTGGCGGCCGTGCCCAATGCGGGCTCGCCATCTACGATTCTTCACCCGCCAATGGTACTATGTGTTCCTGTTAACCATTACTCTTCATTTGCAAGTTTTTTGAGGTCACCATAGTTCATTGTTTCCCCCTTTGGTTTTGTGTTCACGAAAACCTACCCTTTTGTTTCCCCCTTTGGTTTTGTGTTCACGAAAACCTACCCTTTTGTTCTATGAGACTCGAATTATGCATTGTAACGTTCTACTCTGTGGGTGGTTGATGACTTCGAAAAAAACTCGGCCCTAGTAAACAATCGGGAAAGGCGAACGCCCGTCTGGTTCGTCTCTGTGCATGGTAAGAAAGAACTTCATTTCTTCAGTAATCAGTACTCTCGTGAATAAATATTTGTTTGAAGAAAGGTAGGAAGAGATAGGTTTTATGAGCGATTTCCTTGTTTCTTTCTTTAATTGAGGGTTACAAAGAACGCCTCTGTATGCGTTTTCTCTCGGGTTTCCACTGTGGCTCGAAGTTATTCTTATTGGTTAAATTATTAGGTGTTCCTTTCTCTTTTCTTACATCTACTATCCTGACATTGTTAACCATTATCGTTTATGCACATATATACATTTATTCTTTGTGGGGGATCCTATAATCTATACTTTGTGTAAGACATCTCAACACTGTGACATTCATACATATGTCCTAGGTAATTCTGTTAGAATTTTGTGGACATGTGTAATGGATACTCTACGTAAGCATATGTATATGGATTTAATATTTGAATATTTGTGCTCTATGGGTTTTACACTACCACACTATGGAACTCGTATTTTCTCTACGTGAATATATGTATATATACCAAATTAATCCTGTAAGGGTTTCGTGGATGCATTCTGTGTATTGTCATTACCACTCTATGGAAATTCATAGATACACTATGCATAAAAGTATGTAAAAATAACTCTTCTATGTCCATTTCATAAATCACACTCTATGTACATGGAAATAGTTAACCCTATGCTCATGAGTTACCATCTGGGTTCCCTACAACAATATCTATAGG
>SNQJ01S0136180.1:25524-37579 GCA_010110895.2 Picea sitchensis
AGGTGCTACAACTACTAAAGGAGAAACAACTATATGCCAAACCATCCAAATGTTTCTTTGGAGTAAAGGAGGTAGAGTATTTGGGTCATATTGTATCTCATGAAGGTGTCAAGGTAGACCGTAACAATATTAAGACCATGATGGATTGGTCGATTCCCAAAACATTAAAGAATCTTAGAGGATTTTTGGGTTTGACAGGTTACTACCAGAAGTTTGTTCAGAACTATGGAAGAATAGCAACACCTTTAACAATATTAACTAAGAAGGATTCATTTTCATGGACTCCAGAGGAAACTAAAGCTTTTGAACAACTTAAAGAGGTGATGTATAAAGCTCCTGTCTTGACCACTCTAGACTTCAAAAAAACATTTATTGTGGAATGTGATGCCTTGGGAAATGGAATTGGTGCTATCCTAATGCAAGAAGGAAGGCCCCTGACTTTTGAAAGTCGATCACTCAAGGGAAAGGACTTACACAAACCCATTTATGAGAAAGAAATGATGGAAATACTACATTCATTGAAGAAATGGAATCCTTACCTAATTGGTAGGCACTTCAAGGTCAAAACAGATCATGATAGTCTTAAATACTTCTTGGAACAAAGACTATCTTCAAAAGAACAACAAAAATGGGTAACCAAGATATTGGGTTATGATTTTGAAATCATCTATAAAAAGGGGAAACAAAATGTTGTGGCAGATGCACTCTCAAGAAAGGATGAAGATGTTGAGGCCTTTCTCTGTGCTATCTCGATCATCGAAGATGTTGAGGCCTTTCTTTGTGTTATCTCGATCATCCAACCCCGATTGGATAATAGAAGTAAGGGATGAATGGAAAATGATGAAAAAGTGTGGACTGTCAATCAAAGGTTGCAACAGGATTCATCAGATACATTTACATGGAAAATGATTCACTATGGTACAAAAGATCGCTTATATTTATGTAAGAACTCCATCAAAACAAAAGGTACTATTGGAATTACACACCTCTATAGTAGGAGGGCACTAGGGATTTTGAAAACCTACCAGAGTCAAGAAGGATTTTTTTTTTTGGGATGGCCTTAAACTGATGTTCAAAGGTTTGTATGTAACGTGTGGTTTTGCCAACAAAATAAGGTGGAAGCACCAAGACCCTGTGTCTTTTACAACCATTATCCATCCAATTCACCATGGGAGGAGGTTTTCCATGGATTTCATCACGTGGTTACCAAAGTATGAAGGAAAGAGTGTCATCATTGTGATTGTTGATAGATCAATTCGGCATGCACACTTTTCTCTCGGTGACTCTCTCATCCCTTCAAATCTAGTACGCCTAATCGCATTCATGGAGACAATTCAAAAGCTAAGCATGGCAGCCCAAAGATTATTGTGGTGACAGAGATCCCATCTTCATTGGACATTTTGGACATAATTATTTTCTTTGTTTGGGTACTAATTGGCTCATAGATCATCCTATCATTCTCAATCCGATGGAAAAACCAAGATAGGTGAACAAATCTTTTTGAAGGCTACCTCGCTGTTTTGTCTCCGATAAACAAACACAATTGTTCAAATGGTTACCCTTGGCGTAATGGTGGTATAACACTTCCTTTCATAACGCACTAAAAATGACACCATTTATAGCACTTTATGGATACCAATCTCCTTCCATCACTTCTGAAATAAAAAATCTAACGCTCAAGCAGTAGAAGATCACATCGAATCAACAACAAATTATACAAATCTTAAGTTAATAAACCTGACCATGGCACGTAATCGCATGAAACAACAAGCAAAATTAACATCGTGGTGAAGAAGTTTTGAAGTAGGGATTAAAGTTTTAAGACTACAAACCATACAAACAAATGTCCCTCAAGAAATCCAAGGATAATAAATTATCACCTCAAAAGTACTATGGACTCAGTAAGGTGTTGCAAAAGATTGGTACTATGTATATACAAATTGGAGTCAAGATCTCCTAGTACACCCTATTTCCATGTTTCATGCTTAAAGAAGGTTATAGGTGACAAGATCCTGGGGTTCAAACTATAATAGCTTTAACTTGACTAGGAAGGAAAATCATATTGGATCCTAAAGCCATCACTCACATACAAGAATTCATAAATGAGGAATAGATCCATTTCAAAGAGTATCCTCATTAAATGGAGGAAACTACCCATTGAAGATCTTAATTTGGGAAGATGAGTCTTTTATACAAAAGCATCCAGAGGTACTCAAGAGTTGCGTGACAACATTGAGCTCTCTGCTGGGAGGGGCATGTTATCTCTAATATTGGCTCACAATTCCATCAGCATAATATATATTAGTAATGTTATTCTTTATTTATACGACTTAATCCATTAGTTATGTAATCGATCTCCTAGTCTCCTATATATATACCAACTAGACATTTTCATTTTGAATCATCTTGTACTTGAACATTTAAGTGGGTAAAAGGAGGTTTCCTTCAAAGAGGCTTATTATCCCAAATTATCTCTTTTTCAAGGCAATGCTGAGTACTTTTTCTCAGGTTTTCTATGCTATATTGATGTTTGTCTAACATTATAAAATATGATAATCTTCTTCATTTCTTACTGTATCAACTATATCCACTATAGTATGAATAACATAAAAGTGATACTATTCCTATCAATATATATTTTCATATATGTTTTTACTAAAAGACCCAACTTATGGAAATATTAACACATACCAATATGTATATATATTTGTTTTACCATATGACATAAATATTACCCAATATATATATCATATATCATATGAACTATTATAACCATAACACTATTCCTAGAATTTGTATCGTTATAAGATGAAAATCCACCACAATGTACTTCATATCATAGAGCATTGAAGAGTTGTTGTGAGAACATGTAGGATCATTACCAAGGGGTTGTTATAAGGTTTTCATTCCAAAAAAGACATTGAAATATCATACACCATAACACCTATGGTTGTGCACTTGCGCCACAAACAAAACCTATACCTAACAATGTTAAACCCTACCCGACTAGTGACATGGACCAACATTGAATAGTCTTGAAAACCATGTTAATGGAGGATGTCATATCATTCTGCAAGAATTTATCACTGGTTATATTCATTAAAGGAAGGTCTGTACTATAATAATTTTTCAATATGGAGCTCACGGTCAGAATGCACGCGGGCTCGCCATCTAATGACTTCTTCAACGGCCAATGGTACTATGTGTTCCCTACTAACCATTACTCCTCATTTGCAAGTGTTTTCAAGCTCACCACTGTTATTCATTTTCCCACTTCGGTTTTTTGTTCACGAAAACCTACCCTTGTGTTGTGTGTGACTCGATTTATGCATTGTAACATTCTACTCTATGGGTGGTCGATGAATTTGAAACAAAATCAGCTTTGGTAAACAATGGGGAAAGGCGAACGCCCGTCTGGTTCCTCTCTCTGCATGGTAAGAAAGAACTTCATTTCTTCAGTAATCAGTACTCTCGTGAATAAATATTTGTTTGAAGAAAGGTAGGAAGAGATAGGTTTTATGAGCGATTTCCTTGTTTCTTTCTTTAATTGAGGGTTACAAAGAACGCCTCTGTATGCGTTTTCTCTCGGGTTTCCACTGTGGCTCGAAGTTATTCTTATTGGTTAAATTATTAGGTGTTCCTTTCTCTTTTCTTACATCTACTATCCTGACATTGTTAACCATTATCGTTTATGCACATATATACATTTATTCTTTGTGGGGGATCCTATAATCTATACTTTGTGTAAGACATCTCAACACTGTGACATTCATACATATGTCCTAGGTAATTCTGTTAGAATTTTGTGGACATGTGTAATGGATACTCTACGTAAGCATATGTATATGGATTTAATATTTGAATATTTGTGCTCTATGGGTTTTACACTACCACACTATGGAACTCGTATTTTCTCTACGTGAATATATGTATATATACCAAATTAATCCTGTAAGGGTTTCAGGATGCATTCTGTGTATTGTCATTACCACTCTATGGAAATTCATAGATACACTATGCATAAAAGTATGTAAAAATAACTCTTCTATGTCCATTTCATAAATCACACTCTATGTACATGGAAATAGTTAACCCTATGCTCATGAGTTACCATCTGGGTTCCCTACAACAATATCTATAGGAAAATAATTCACCCTTTTTTTTTAATTTACACTCGGTGTTTGTATAATGATAAACGTATCAGGAAAAATTAACCTTATGTTTGTAAATTTTCATTCTCGGCTTCCTACAATGATCACGTATCGAGCAAATTTTAACCCTCTGTTTCATAATTTACCTTCTTTGTTTTTATACAGCATATATATAGATAGATAGATAGATAGATATATCCAACAACATCGACCATCTGTTCAACAACATCGACCATCTGTTCATAAATTTATGTTCGGTTTATATAAAGAATTACTCATAGTATGTCTATATCCTTTGGTTTGCAAACGTTTGCCTTTGTGGACTTTCCCATCTACTTAAATCTCTTTGGTTAGAGTTAATCGTTTACAAAAGGGTCACCCAGTCATTAGGTTCGATCATCATTTACACAATAATGATTTGAAACTATGTAATGGATTCTGTAACTCATAATTCATTCTATGTGCATGCAATGACTTACTTTCCCTCTGTGGGGATTCGTAAATGCGCCTTATGTGATTATAGATAACAATTTTAAATTATTTGTAGGAAAAGTAGAATTACTCTCTATGTAATTTATACTACATTGTGTAAATCGTAATTGACGCTCTGTGTATACAAAAGCATTTTTTACCCTCTGTGGGGATTCACAATTGTGCTATGTTTATTTACTTTATCACTGTATAATTCATAACTTATGCTCTATGTATACAAAGGTACTATTCACAGTTACATTAAATTAATGATGGGGCCATGTTTTTCTTTGTGTGTGTACCCATCAGTTGTTTTTAGGTCCACTCCTCCCCCTTTAGATTGTGGACATATTTTTGCAAAAACAACAGTGGTGAACTCGTTCTTTGCTCAACTCAAGCTAAGTATTGTCTCGTCTTGTTTTTATTGTTTGATTTCCATTAAATACTTAGCATAGTTTACTAAACCTATCGCTTGTTTTCTTTTTTGCAGGTTAAACAAGGAGGGAAGAAGATCAAAGATAACCTCTTTCTCAAAATGTATTCGAGTTCTGATCTAGGAGTACATACTTATGACATCTTCTTAAATTCTGTCTACAAGTGGTAATGGAGTCCTTGGCGTATGGTCATTGTAATATTTGAACTATGATCCTTTGAATACAGAGGTTTTTTTGTAATTATTTTTGAACAAGGTTCATTGAATGTAACAAATACTTTGCCATACATTTGTAGACTATTGAAGCACCAATTTATGTGGTTATAAATATACAGAACATGTAGATATACATGTGGACTTTTATTCGTTCTATATATTCTTTATGGTACTTGTATAGATTTGAAATACAAATTCCATACATATATAATTCAATGATCAATGGGAATAGAGTCATTCCTTTATGCATGAACACATATATGTCTATACAACCACACACACACACACACACACACACACACACACACACACACATATATATATATATTAATAACCAATAGAAAAATACAACCATTTCTATTATTTTCTTTTGCATGAACATATAGATATATATCTATAGTTGTTCATAGATGTATAACCATATTTAATGATTTACAGGAACATACGGTAGTTATATCATTTATGTATGAATACCTATATGTGTACATGCATTCATTTATATATATGTATAAACCTATTTCATGATTAATAGAACATATAGTAGTTCTGGCCAAGTGAGAACATATATATGTATATACCATCATCACATAAACCATCGCATTCCTAACAAATAATAATCAAGCAGAATATTGACAAGGAATGTAAGTAAAGGTACATATCTGAAAAACCTGATGCTTTGACACAAATGGAACAATCACGTTCCACCCAACCATAGAGCAAAACAACTAGGTTTACTTGCCTTGTTCACCCCCTAGCTTGACCATGAGTCCATAAGGGAAAAATGAAATCATCCTCCTTAGATATAGTCACCTTCAATAGATCATAGATTCCCTTGCCTCTCACTAACAATGTTCATAACAACAAGTAGTTTCCTTTCTCCAACATACTAAAAACAGTGTCGTGCCTCCTCCATATGTTGTTTTTATATGCATGTTGTGCCTAGGTCTTTCATTCTCTCCTTGGTAAATTTGTATCTTTACAAATTCCTTATTTTTAGGGGCTTCTAGTGGTAAAATCCCACATTTTCCACTTGTAAAAATCAGCCTTGAGGTAACTCAAATCGGTTCCCCACTCATGGAGTCATGGTCAACTATTTTTAACCTGGTTGTTCCATTTGTCTTCCAACATTTAATTTATTAAAAGTTTGTCTTTCACATGTATCACAATCAAAGGATTTAGTTGGGCAAGTCAAATCTTTTCCCAACATTCATAAATAGTTAATTACAATAATAAAATTCCAAATTCAGATTTTCCATAAATGGAAAATAGTTTACAAATACGGATTTTCCAAAAACAAAATATTATTCCCAAGTACACTTATAATTTAATATTATAATATTTTTGGGGATATTACATCCTCTCCCCTTTAAGTACAACATTGTACTCACTATTCATTCCTCTCTTAGAATAGGGTTGGATATGATTTCTGCAAATATTCCTGCAATTCCCAGGTGGCCTCCTCAGGGCTAAATTGTTTCCATTACACTTTTACCTGGGCGATGGCTCTATTCCGTAGTACTGTTTCTTTCCTGTCCAGAATGCGCAGAGGTTCCACTTGGAACTCACCTTCTGGTTCCACCTACACCATGTTCCAATCAATGATCTGAGTAGGATCGTGAATATACTTTTTCAATCAGGAAACATGAAAAACATTATGAACTTTTAAGTTTGTATAAAGTACAAGTTGATACACCACGATTCCAATTTGAGCTAAAATATCGAAGGGGCCACAAAACCTAGGCGCCAGCTTTAAACAATTTCCTAGCTTTAGAGAGATTCTCCTTGCTTCAAATTTTAGATATACATGGTCCCTAATTTGAAATTCCTGTTGTCTCCTTTTTAAATCTGCGTAGCTTTTGTTTTTGTCTTGGGCCTCTTTTAATTTTTGTTGTACCCTTTTTACTATTTTCTCCATTTCTTGGAGCATTTCCGGTCCCATCATAAGTATGTCAACTGGATTTTCCCAGCTAATCGGAGTTTTGCATTGACTTACATATAATGCTTGGAAGGGACTCATCTTCATCGATGTCTAATAGCCATTATTGTAAGCAAAATCAAGTAAGTGTAGTACTCCTCCCACTTAGTTGGTTTTGTTCTTACTTAGATTCATAACATGTCTTCCACAATCTAATTTGTTTCTTCGGTTTGCCCATCTATTTGTGGATGGTAGGTTGTGCTGAAATTCAGGTTAGTATCCAATCCTGGAAACAATTCCTTCCAAAATGTTGACGTAAATTTGACATCTCTATCCGATATCACCAATTTAGGAATTCCATGCAATCTAAATATTTCTTTCATAAATATTTCAGCGATATCAATTGCTTTATAAGTACATTTCACAGGTATAAAATATGAATATTTGCTAAGTTTATCAATCACTACCATAATCAAGTCATTTTTCTTTTCAGTCTTAGGCAAACCTGTGATGAAGTCCAACAAGATAATCTTCCACTTCCATTATAGTATAGGTAGAGGTTGTAGCAGGTTGGATGGATGTTGATGTTCAACCTTTACCTATTGACAATCTAAGCATTTATTTAAGTATTCAACTGTTTCACTTTCCATGTTAGGCCAATAATTTTTTTTTATTAAGGATGTTATCATTTTCTAGTATCCTGGATGATCAAAATATGGCCTTTTGTGCAATTCATCAAGAATTGATCACTTTAAATCAATAGAATTAGGTATGTACATCATATTTTTGAACCTTAGCAGTCCATTTTTATCTAAACTCAGATATGTTTTGTCTAGTTTTTTTGCATTTCCTTGTAAGATTGTTGTTGCTTTGGTGTATTTTTGTCATTACTGCTTGTATATTTTATTCTTTGTCCAATGTCGTTTTCTTCTTTTCTAACACGTATTTAAAAAGTTCTATTAGTCCTTCGACTTAGAGAGTCTGGAAATCTATTTTCTTTTTCTTTGATGTGTCTAACTTCAAAATCAAATTTACTCAAGAAGGCTAGCCACCTCGCTTGTCTTGCGTTGAGTTCTGGTTGACTAAATAAAAACTTCACACCACTATTGTCGGTTAGTAGAAGAAACTTTCTCCCCATTAAATAATGTCACCACATCTTCAACGCATGAATTACGACTGCTAATTCCAAATCATGTGTAACATAGTTCCATTCATGTTATTTTAGTTTACGTGATTCATAGCAGATGGCATGCCCATATTATGTTAGGACACCTCCTAAGCCTTCTTTTCTTGCATCCACTCAAACTGTAAAGTCTTTATCAGGATCCACTACCCTTTRAATAGGTGAWGTAGTTAACAATTCCTTTATCTTATTAAAGCTATCCTGAAACTTTTGTGACCAAGTAAACCTTATTCCCTTTTTCTATAGATATGTAATTGGATACATTATCTTTGAAAATCCTTCGATAAATCTGYAGTAATAACTGATAATTCCCATAAATTATTTGATGTCTACTACATCCTTAGGGATAGGCCATTCCATAATTTATTTTATCTTCTCTGGATCCACTACAATACCCTCTTYGAATATCATGTGTCCTAGGTACTGTATCCTTATTTGGTAGAAGTCACATTTGTCAAACTTTGCATACAACTTGTGTTTCCTTAAGTGATATACTGGKAAAMCCCCCCTACGGACTACACCAGGGTTCTAAAGTGTAGGCAGAGCTAACTGTCTAAAGTCTCCTACTTTTTATCAACTATCCTGACATTACCCCACAATCATACATAAAAKACAAAGTATAGGGATCTGGTAGGCATACCTTAATCTCCACATCCAATGTCGATCCCTTTGCGCTTAGTTGTTTCYTGCCTGCAAGTATCCTCCCAAGMCTGACCTGCATTCACCAAAAGACAAACAAGAAACTACAAGCATGCATTTTATATATGGATTAATGGGGTAGACATCATAACCAAGAAATGTAAACACATCATAAAGATTTAAGATGTCATTTGGTGGGACAGAAAAAGTACTTCTTTATATTAATCTCACAAAATTCGTTTACAACATGAGATCGAAACTACTCCTCTAGCTCAGTACTCGGATCCTCTTCACCATGCACCAACTACTTCCACGTATTCTTCTCCTCTTCAATTCTCTCTATGGAAATGGTAAGGATTTGCAAAGGAGGAAGAAGGAATTATGGCTCCAACTCACAAGGTGGTTGCAAAATATTGGGGCAAAGGGGGAATACTAAAATGGGCAAAGTTTCTATGCTCTCATGCTTCTTTTGGAATGGGGCCCCAACACCTTATTTTATAGGACAAAAGAGATAGTAATGATTTGGGTGACTGGATATGGGTGGTCAAATGGTTAGGTAATGGCCCTTAAACCCGTATCCCTTTGCAATTTTCATTTTTCACACTTTTTGTGAGTGTAATCGGGTTGTAGTGGTGCAACAAGCCTGTGTATGCAGGCAGTAGTTGTGCAGGGTGCGTACACCTTCAAAACAATGGTTTTTAGAAGAGTTGTTTAGTGATGGATTGGAAAATATAGCAAGTAAGATGGCTTGATGCCAGGTATGCATGTCTGGTGAAATTTAGGGTTATAACAGATTCCCCCTAATGTGTGAGGTCAGAACAACATCTTATGGCCAAAATAAATTACAAATATTCACCAATGTATGAAGCGAGTAAGCCTAGGGACCAGAGTTCAGAAGGTACCATATGAAAAATAACAATTTGTCTCACCAAGGTGAGCATACCCATGCTCCATATGAAATAAAATCATGGATGCAAATCAAATACACTGCAGATCCATGTCATATAACTATATAAAGTGTAGTCGTGAGTAGTACACAATGGAACTACATCTCAAAATCAAAAGATATACATGTATAGTATCCATCTTCAAGAAGCCAATGATGCCTGATGGCTGGATATGAGGTCTTCAGAGCTCGAGAAATAACTTCAAAATATTCAAAACTTGGGTAGGAGTGTAATATAAGTGTATGAATTCACTACCTAGAGGTCTTTGATATTTCATCAGGAACAGACAAGAGGATCTCGATGATCAGGCAGGAAACTTTATTGATTTCGAACAAGGACTTGATTGGTCTTTTGGGGTGGTCGGGCATGAGAACAAGAGACAAATTGCAGAAGGGTTGAATCAAGCTTAGTTAAACTTCCCTTGGATGAAAGAACGAAAAAAGATGAGACTCTGGAGGCATGGCATTGAGACAAGTTCATGATGCAGGAGGCAACGTGAACTTTCCAAATGTTTGGAAGGATAACCAAATGAAGGACGACACAACTCTATGTAGTGAGAACAACTTCCTAAGGTCATATTGAATCCTAGATCTTGACAAACAAACAGAATGATGTGCTTTATCCAAGAGCGACTCATTATGTTTTCAACAAAAATAAAATACTTTTCCCTTCCTCTTTTTGTGGTATATTTGATTTTTTTGTCTTTTTCAATACTTTTGGGAAGTTTGAAAAAGAATAAAAGAATTCTATGTTACAAAGGGGGAATGAGTGTCACAGACATACTAGTTCCAATCATAAGGAACACATTGATGCTTAGAGAAAGGGAACATATGCAGGAAAAGGACACTCGGGATAAATCCTCCATGGGTCAAGGTGTCAAGATGCAAAATCAAAGTGATACAAGGCTTGCATATAAGGCATGCTTCAGATGGTTTAGTTGAGAGAAACATGGAGCCGACATGAGACCAAAGATGCAGGAATGAAAATATTATTAATAAGACACAATGATAACGTCCTTTGATGTGATTTTAATGAGGCCAAAGAAGGTAAGCTCCGCAGTTTTTCGTTTTTATAAAGTATGAAAAAACGTAAAAGAAGTCTCCATTTGGGTACCTTTTTCAAAGGTAGTCTAGTCGGCTCAAAAAAGGGGTAAAATAGCACTGAACAAAAGTCTATTCAAAAATCATTTTAATGATTGTGAGAAAGACAAGATCACTCAACCATATTTTCATATTTAAGGAGTCTAAAAAAGAGCTTAACTATGGACTCTGTAAGGGATGTTCTTCTGAACCAATTTAACAAGTGTGAAGAAACAAGGTCACTCGACCATATTTTCAATTTTAGGGACTTTGAAAAGAGATTAACTATGAACTACATGGGGGTTCCTTTTTCATAAATTTAGTCTCTCAGGCCTAAAAAAGGGTTAAATCTATAGCTGAGAATATTATTCTAGAGAACTGAGGCTCGTAGAGTATACCTTTATTTGTACAATTGACCATCCAGACTAAAAAAGGGGTAAACTACCACCGGAGATATGTGCCTTTGAATTTTAGTTTGGCGAGCATGAAGGGAAACAAGATCGCTCGAAAATCTTTTCATGTTTAGAGGGTTTGAAAAGGGATTAAAAGAAGACCTGTTGTTTTGGGGAGTCCCAAGGGTGAGGTCAAAAGAGATAATGAATCATGCAAGTGAGGCTCAAACTCGTAATCATGAACAGCTAAAAAGGAATCTCGAGCCTATAATCATTAACGACGGCATGGACACCAAAACTACAACCAAGATCTACCTAGGGCATCCATGTGAAGGTAGGCTCTACCACTAAATTACAACACTTCTAGAGAATGAGTGAGGGTTCTGTGTCACAGTTCGGTGGGATCGATCATATGGCAAAGTGAAAAATACAATGAGGTGAAACAAGTGGAGGTGGAATCCTATCTTACATGCACAAAGTTGGAAAAATGATATTTTACCAAAAGACCTTTAAAAATGAATCGACTCTCAAAACGTTTCCCATTACCCAAAATGACATGTCCATAAAACAAAAAAATAAAAAAAATAAAAAATGTAAAAGAAATATACATATGTACAAGAAGTCACCCA
>SNQJ01S0136180.1:37589-51227 GCA_010110895.2 Picea sitchensis
AACCCTGACAGTCCCACCTTCATTTCTCGTGCCGAGTTAATGCGAAGGAGGGAGAGATTTCAAAACCTTACGTTGTAACTAACACAATTAATCCCTCATTTCAATTAGAGTGTAACTATCCGTCAGCTTTTTTTTATGCACCAGCTTTTTTTTATGCACCTCATAGGGAAGGATGTTACCTTAGACTCCAATGAGATATGACTAACTCATCTAACCTTAAAGTGGGCCAAGAACTAAACTCGACCGATCTTCCCTTGTTGGCCAACTTAAGACTCAAATCTTGAGGTCAAAACTATAGTAAGACCAGGACTGGTGTCGCAGAAGCTATTTTCATGCTGGAATACCCTTATTTCTTATCACATAATGTATTACCCTATATACATTACCACTATATAGACATGAACACGAAAGTTGTCCAGACTTTGGAGATTTCCCTTTGAAATGGTCATTCCGAGAAATATAACTTATGAAAGGATTTAATAGAATCAAATGTCATACAATTAAATATATGTAAATACACATATAAAAGAGTTAATAAATAGCATATATATATATATATATATATATATATATATATATAAACATAAAAATACTAGAATGTATTTTGCAAGAAGTAAGGATTTGTTTTGGAATATTGTTAACACTATCCACTTGGAATATTGTTAACACTATCCACTTATGATAAGAATATCAAGGAATTATACATGCTAGGAATGATAAGGCCATCCCTAGATATTCACATGACTACTATGTAACATGAATAACTTCAGGAAAATAAACAAGGTAGAAGACATAAGCCCAGGGAGAGTTGGATAGAGATAAAGTCTGCTTTTAGAACTTATCCTTTGAATCTGTTATTGTAAATAAAGAAAGATAATGTCCCTAACAATTTTTCTTTTATTTTTGGTAATTTTGGGGATCATTACAAACATAGGGTCAATTCTTTCCCTATAGATATTGTTGTAGGGAGACCAGACAGTAAATCACAAGCATAGGGCTAACTATGACATGTACATAGAGTGTGATTTATGAAATGGCCACAAAAGAGTTATTTTTCCACACTTTTATGCATAGTGTATCTATTAATTTCCAGAGAGTGGCAATGAAAATACACAGAACACATCCACGAAACCCTTAAAGGATTAATTCAGTATATATACATATATTCACACAGAGAAAATACGAGTTCCACAGTGTTGTAGTGTAAAACCCACAGAGCGCAAATCCTCAAAGGATTAAATCCATACACATATGCTTACGTAGAGTATCCATTACACATGTCCACATAATTCTAACAGAATTACCGAGAGCATATTTACGAATTTCAGTGTTGAGATTTCTTACATGGATTATAGATTACGGGATTCCCCAAAGACAATAAATGAATATATGTGCATAAACGATAATGGTTAACAATGTCACGACAGTAGATGCAAGAAACGCGAAAGGAACACCTAAGAATTTAACCAATAAGAACAACTTCGAGCCACGGTGGAAACTCGGGAGAAAATGCATACAGAGGTGCTCTTTGTAACCCTCACTTAAAGAAAGAAATAAGGAACTCTCTCATAAAACCTATCTCTTCCTACCTTTCTTCAAACAAAGATTTATTCACGAGAGTACAAAGTACTGAAGAAATGAATTTCTTGCTTACGATGAACAAAGAGGAACCAGATGGGCATTTGCCTTTCCCCATTGTTTACCAAGGTTGATTTTGTTTCAAAATCATCGACCACCCACAGAGTATAACGTTACAATTCATAAGTCGAGTTGCACACAACACAAGGGTAGGTTTTCATGAACACAACACCAAAGGGGGAAACAAGGAACTATGGTGACCTCAAAAAACTTGCAAATGAGGAGTAATGGTTAACAAGAACACACAGTATCACTGCCAGGTGAAGAATCGTAGGTGGCGAGCTCACATTGGGAACAACCTTTCATAAAACCTATATGTTCTTACCTTTCTTAAAACAAATATTTATTCAGGAGAGTACAAAGTAATGAAGTAATGAAGTTATTGCTTACGATGCACAGAGAGGAACCAGATGGGCGTTTGCCTTTCCCCATTGTTTACCAGGGTTGATTTTGTTTCAAATTCGTCGACCACCCACGGAGTAGAACGTTATAATGCATAAGTCGAGTCTCACACAACACAAGGGTAGGTTTTTGTGAACACACAACCAAAGGGGGAAACAAGGAACTATGGTGACCTCAAAAAACTTGCAAATGAGGAGTAATGGTTAACAAAAACATACAGTATCACTGCCAGGTGAAGAATCGTAGATGGCGAGCTCACATTGGGCACAACCGCTCATAAAACCTATATGTTCCTACCTTTCTTAAAACAAATATTTATTCAAGAGGTTACAAGTAGTAGAGTTCTTGTTTACCTTGCATAAAGAGGAACCAGATGGGCGTTCGTCTTTCCCCATTGTTTAATAGGGCCAAGTTTGTTTCCAAGTCATCGACCACCCACATAGTAGAATGTTACAATGCAGAAACTGAGTTGCACACAACGCAAGGGTAGGTTTTCGTGAACACAAAACCAAAGGGGGAAAACGAATAACTGTGGTGACCTCAAAACACTTGCAAAGGCCGAGTAATGGTTGACAGAGATACGAGGTACCATTTCCATGTGAGGAGTAATGGTTGACGGGAATACACAGTACCACTTCCATGTGAACACTCGAAGATGGAGAGCCCACATTGGGCATGGCCGCCTAAGTGTCCAACTCAAGAAGTATGATACAAACCTTCCTTTAATGAATATAACTAGTGATAAATGCCTACATATTGATATGACATTTTCCATTAACATGGTTTTCAAGTCTATTCAATGTTGGGCCATGTCACTAGTTGGGTAAGGTTTAACACTGTTAGGTATAGGTTATGTTCATGGTGCAAGTGCAAAACCATAGGTGTTATGGTGTATGATCTTTCAATGTCTTCGTTGGAATGACAACCTTATAACAACCCCTTGGTAATGATATTACATGTTCACACAACAAATCTTCAACATACTATGATATGAATTACATTGTGGTGGTATGTCATATTATAACAATACAAATTCTAGGAATAGTGCTATGGTTATAATAGTTCATATGATATACCATATATATAATGGGCAAGATTTATGTCATATGCTAAAACGAATATATAAAAATATTGATATGTGTTAAGATTTCCATAAGTTGTTTCTTTTGCAAAATAACATATATAAATATATTTTGATAGGAATAGTATCAATGTTATTTTATTCATACTATAGTTGATATAGTCGATACAATAAGAAATCCAGGTATCATATTTGATAATACAAATGTTATGGACAGACTATACGTTATTCTATTTTCCATAGTTTATTATGCACTGTAATCTTTTGGATATCATTACTTAACATAGAAAAGATAGTTATCTTGGTCGCAATATTACAAAGAGGTGCATGCTTTTAATAAAATAGCGACGATAATTTTAATATGCATATAATAAAGTTATGTTTTTAACAAATATTCAAGAGTCAAGGAGCTTTAATGTCCCCTAAACATTTTTTTTTTAATTGGTAAATTTGGGGTACATTATATATGGTATCAGAGTTGAAGGTTACAACACTTGGACCTCAGGGAAAGACCAAATTATTTTAAGTTTTATTTTTTTTTTGTTAAAAGGAAAACTAATAAAAATGTTTATTTTAAAAAACAAAAAAAATTGTTGGTCTATTTTGATAATGGAAACACAGAATGAATAAGTGATTAGACTTGAAGAGAATCCTGATCAAGGACTTCCTAAAGAACCTAGGCATACCACCGAAGGAATTTCAACCACCTAGGTTCTGTAAACAATGAAGAACCTTATCATGGAATTAAGTGTTTAAAGAAGATACTTAAAAGATGAAAAAGGAACACGAAGACCATCAAGAAATAAATGAAATATTGTTGCACAACATAGTAACAAAAAATATCCCAAATGACAATGACAAGGAGGAAGAAGTCAGCAAGAGATCCCCTGAAAATTCTGGTCATGAAACAAAAAACAAGAAAAATTCTTCCAAAGACTCACACATGGAAGGAAATAAAACAACCATAGGAAGAAAAAGAAAACAAGTAGATCACCTGGAAGATGAGTTCAAGAAAATAGAACTATCCACCTTTGACGAAGAATCTAGGATGAGTGAAGAGGTGAAAGCATGGCTACTGAATATAAATAAACACTTCCAGATCTACAATTACTCTAGTAACATGAAAGTCAGGGAAAAGCAGGTATCGAGTGGAAAGACCTGAAATTTGCCAAGGGATTGAAAGAGAAATAGATGGAATGGTCATATTTCATATTTCAAGAAGCAATATTTATCAGAAATCTATTACGAAAGAAAGACTAAGGAATTTTATGAGCTAAGAATCAGACAAATGACCATGGACGATTAGATAAATAAATTTCTCGAACTATTGAGATTTGTACCATACATCAAGGAAGACAAAGTAAAGATACAACGATTTGTAGGTTGTCTACCACAGTCATACAATGACATAATTGAATTTGAAAATACCAAGACTTTAAGCGAAGTATTTAGAAAGGCCTGAATGTGTTATGATTAGTACAAACAAAGGTCTGAAATTCCCAAGGCATGGAAGGAGAAGAAACATGACAGAATGAATCAATGAAGGAAAGGCTTCCAACCAACCCATTTTTGGAATATGGCAAAGAAATTCCAAAAGAAAGATTATCATTACAACAACCTGAGTGCTCAAGGGGGAGGTAGACTAGTTAATCTTGAAGACAAGAAAGTTGGGTATAGTCCCAAAGAACCATTAAAGTGTTGGGATTGTGGAGAACCTAACTTGAGGAGGAACTATCCATGCTTAATTTCCACAGCAAGAACTACAATGCATAACTTGCAAGAAGCTTCTACAGTAGGAGATATGGTCAGAAGCGTGCACATAATTAATGCAGTTGTATATGGAAGGCAAGTTTATCATCAATCCCCTATCATGGAGGTTGAAGGTAAAATTCATGATAACCACATTTCTATTTCAATTGACCCAGGAGCTAGTTTGAGTTATGTTACCCCTGGTTTAGTTGAATTAAAAAATCTCAAGAAAGTAAAGCATGCTAAGTCCTGGTTAGTAAAGTTAGCAACATGGACTAAGTGAAAAGTAACAGATTTCATTTCTGAATGTGAGCTCAACATAGATGGCCAAAGTACAAAGTTAAATCTGAATATTTTATCTTTGGGATCTTATGATATAATCATTGGAATGGACCGATTAGAGAAACATAAAGTAATTTTGAACTGCTACAAAAAGTCACTTACTTATAAAGATGAAAACAATAGAATTAGGACAATACAAGGGATCAGAAAACCAGTGTTAGTTAGGAAGATATCATCCATGTAGTTTAAGAAATGTATGAATAAGGGTTGTCAAGTTTATGTTGTTCAAGTAACTAATCTATTAGAAAAGGAAAATAAACCCACACTATAAGACTTTGTAGTCCTACATGGGTTTAGAGATGTATTTGTGTATTAAATACCATAACTGCCTCCAAGAAGAGAGATAGATTTCTCTATCGATATACTACTTGGATCTGCCCCGTTATCTAAGGCACCTTATAGAATGAGTTTACTTGAATTAACAGAGCTGAAAATTCAGCTGGAAGAACTATTATATAAAGAATATATCATACCAAGTGTCTCACCTTGAGGAACACCAATTATTTTCATTAAAAAGAAAGATGAGACTTTGAGGTTATGCATTGATTATTTACAATTAAACAAGATGACGATTAAAAATAAGTATCCTTTTCCCATAATTAACGACCTATTTGACCAAGTGGGAGGAGAAAATACCTTCTCTAAGTTAGATTTAAGGTTTGGTTATCACCAAGTCAGAATAAAGGGCAAAGATATAAATAAAACAACATTTAGAACATGATATAGACACTATGAGTTTGTCGTAATTCCATTTGGTCTTACTAATGCACCAACAAATTTTATGTGTTTGATGAGTAGTATATTCAGTCAATATTTGGATAAATTTGTATTGGTATTTATTGATGATATTTTAGTTTACTCGAAAACGAAAGAATAAGATAAAGAACATCTGAAAATAGCATTGCATACCTTAATGTTATAACCCTAAATTGCACCAGACATGCATACTTGGCATCAGGCCATCTTACTTTCTATCTTTGCCAAGCCATCACTGAACAACTCTTCTAAAAACCATTTTTTTGAAGGTGTATGCTTGCTTCACCACTACTTCCTGCGTACACATGCTTGTTGCACCACTACAACCCACGTACACTCACAAAAAGCGCGAAAAATGAAAATTGCAAAGGGATACGGGTTTCTAGGTCATTACCTAACCATTTGACTGCCCATAGTGAGTCACCCCAATCGTTACTATCTCTTTTGGCCTATAAAAGAAGGTGTTGGGGCCCCATTCCAAGAGAAGCACGAGAGCATAGAAACTCTACCCATTTAAGTATTCCCCCTTTGCCCCAATATTTTGCAACTGCCTTGTGAGTTTGATCCATGATTCCTTCTTCCTCCTTTGCAAATCCTTACCATTTCCCTAGAGAGAATGGAAGAGGAGAAGAATACGTGGAAGCAATTGGTGCATGGTGAAGAGCTTCCTAGGACCGATTTTGAGGATCAGTGTTGGTCTCATGTTTTAAACGATGTTTGTGAGATTAATATAAAGAAGTACTTTTTCCGTCCCGCCAAATGATGTCTTAAATCTTTATGATTTGTTTCCATTTCTTGGTTATGATGTCTAACCCACTAATCCATATATAAAATGAATGCTTGTAGTTTTGTGTTTGACTTTTGGTGAATGCAGGTCAAGCTTGTGAGGATACTTGTAGTTAGGAAAAAACTAAGTGCAAAGGGATCGACACTAGACGTAGAGTTTAAGGTATGCCTATCGGATCCCTATAATTTGTCTTTTATTTATGATTGTGGGGTAATGTCGGGATAGTTGATAAAAGGTAGGAGACTTTAGACGGTTAGCTCTGCCTGCACTTTAGAACCTTGGTGTAGTCTGTAGACGGGTTTTCCCACTATAGAAGAATTGGCGACCGTACTGGGGAGACCTCTAAGGTTTTGGGGGATATTTCTTTTGGGTGTTTTTGGATCAATTTATTTAGTGTTTCCTGAGTTTTTGTAATCTTTTGTGTCTTTAAAGGATTCTGGTCTTCCATACCAGTACTCCCTGCCTATTCTTGACTATTGGCATTGATTTTTTTGAGAAGTTATAGAGGTGTACATGGCTTGTAGTGGGCTTGCACGCATACATACATTCCATGCTTGGACAACCCACATACATACGTTCCCTGCTTGGAAAACCCACATACATACGTTCCCTGCCTTTGGACAACCCACATACATACGCAGGCTACTCAAGTGTCAGTAGCGTGACTATGTTCAATTTTTTTTTTTTTTAAGAAGAGGAAGTCATCCTCTTCCCTGTCAGAAATCACACTTCTCAAGGGTTTTCTTGATCTATCCCTGGTCTCTGTTATAACAGTCTGTATCCTAGTTCTGACCTTAGTATATCTTTATTTTCATCAAAATATTTCTTGTGTTTTCTTTAATAGGGTTTTAGACAAGTTTTTGAGTTTGCTTTGATCTGCCAGTAACTCCATGTGATCTGTGATTGGGCCATAAGTCATTTATTGGTCTTGACTTGTCGTCATTTTTCCCTCTTTTTTTTAGAAGAAAACAAAAGAATTCATTTTCAAATTTCTTGTTTTGAAGCATAAAACAATAAAAACAAATATTTCATTTCTTTATTTGGTAAAGTAGTTTAGGTTAGTTGCTTCATTTACCAAGGAAAAAGATTTTTTTCTTAAGTTATTTACTTGAATTCTTAGGAGATTAAGTATCTCGTAGTCAAGCAAAATCTTGTTTTAATTTTTTCTTTTTAAATATCTGAGAAAAGTAGTTATGGAAAGTTTGGTGAAAGATTTTTAATTTGGAAAATATTTATTTTTTAAGGAGTAGTTTGCTTTCAGTATCATCTTATGCTCTTCTCTTTCACCTCTTAAAATAACATCATTGGTTTCACTTAAGACAACCACTAAAATTAATGTTTAATTAAAAGCTATTAGACTTTGTGTTTGTAGGGTCCATCAATGCAGTCTAGGCTAGAGCCTTGATTTAGGATTGGAGAGGAAACTCTTCAAGGCTACAAAAACAAACATAAGAGTCTGTGCTAGGGAGTGCTTCAAAGTCCAGTAACCGTGAAAGTTATCTGGGACCTCCCTCTAACATAGGCGATAAACACGAGGTCGCGTGCGGAAAGGTAGCAAAGATAACCCCTCCAAAGATGGACCAAGGGTAGTGGGGAACACATATAGAGGGATTATCTTGGGATTATGTTGATCCAAGTTTCCATGGAGCTTCATGTGTCTCGAATCCATTCGAGGTCCTCAGTCGTCTTCCAGAACACTTGCTTTCTTTACCCTTGATAGGTTTCGGTCTTGATACCCTTCTCATTGCGGTCCACCCGACTGTCGACTGTACCCTCCTGGTGACTGTTCGAGAATTGGCAAACTAGTTTCCTTTATCTTAGTGACTTACACAGGTGACTGCGGGAGTATACCATGGTACCTAGGGTAGACATCGGGCCATGATTTGCAGAGTATACCTAGAGGGTGATTCCGTATTCGAGTTTAACTTGCACCGGTAAGCTTCTCTAGTGTTGTCTGGTGTAATTGTTCTTCAAACTAGCTAGTGATCTTCTTGTCTTATCTCATAGGAGATTTTTCTAGTAGAAATCCCTAGAGTTTGATTGACTTAAGACAACCACTAAAATTAAATCTTAATTAAAACTTATTAGAATTTGTGACGTAGACACCTACCGGCACACGTCCGCGATCACCAGGACCTTCCTTTTTCCCAGGCCCGAAGAGCTAAAATTGCTCTTCAACTTCCTATCGAAAGTTCTCGGCACCCACATAATGCTCTCCGTGATCTCCCTTTATTCTATCGAGAAATCAGACTTCGCGTGGTTGTGAGTCCTGTGCTCGAGCCTAAAAATCCCTGAACCCGATGAAATATCCACTCCACACTTTTCTATGTTTTCATCAGGAATCCTCCCGTCAGAAAATTGATACTTGCGAGGCAGCGAGCCACTCACATCACAGTTCCCCGATCCCCGATCTGCAATGACACTTGTCTTCCCCTTTTCTGCGCTCTGGGACCCACACTCAATTTGATGGCTGCCACAATATCACCCCTCGCGACCTCATAAACCTGGGTGTAGATTTTGGCGGCTCCAACTCGCGAAATCCTGAGTTCACAATATGGCGATGCCACCTGTCCTCCACTCATCCCTGTGGCTACGCGGTTATCATGCTTCGGAGTTTTGGAACTCTGGCTGCAACGATTCTCATGACACTGAGAATCCCGAAAGTCCAATCTCCGATGCATGTGAGGATTTTCCCTTCCATGTCACCACTTCTTCCCATGTTATTGGGTATCGCTGGATCACGATTTCATGGATAGAAAATCCTCTACATAGGAAAATCCTGAATGTCGAACCTCAACTCTCTGGGATCTCGCGCCACGTATCCCTGCTGAGATCAACAGATCTGATCTTCTCAGGAAATCGCTAATTGCGATTTCATTCTATAAGATTCCCACGACCACGGAAACCCCGATATCCCGAACTCTGAATCTCCAGGATCTTCCTTGCTCCTCCAGGCTTAAAACCTGCACAACTTTTTCGATATCTGACGGCTGTCGGGACTTCGACAATCTTTCCTGCGAATCATGGCCGTTGACTCCTCCTCCTTGGTGATTTCTTGAAAATGACTAAGTGCTTCTGCCGAGACTTGTTCTCCAAGCCTGCGCTTGCAGCTCCTACTCAAAACCATCCTCGGCATGAACCTTCTACACTCCCTTTCAATGCTACCACAAGGGTCCTATCCCTCCTGAGATTATTCACTCGGACTCCTCAGAGGAATGTCTGTGCCTTCCTTGCGCTCAACATTCGACGACTTCTCAAGTGTTGAACCCTTCACACTCTATGCACTTCCTGCAGTAGCAGTTCTTAGCTCCTTTTGCTCTGATGCACAACTGAGACTCTTTCTCCCTTCCACTTGCACACTCCTAGCATGGTTGCAACAACCCAAATCACTTCTGGGAGAATGAGAAAAAGTGGTTAAGCTATCTGGCCTTCATCAACGCACTCCTTGCGGATGAATTCAACTGCACTCTATGCAGGAATCTCCTGGCTCAGATAGAGAAAAAATTGAAAATCATTATCTTCCTCATTCGGACTTTAGTTTCAAACCCTGAAATCACATGCATAGCATGTTCAAAGAAAATGCATAACCTAAAAACAAACATCCATGAGCATAAACACAATACATAGAGAATAGACACATAACCATGTATTTGAATCAAAGCTTTCTTCTATTAATTCAATATTTGTACAGGGGCGTTTCTAGACAGTTCTCTCCTTGCTCTCCTCTCTGAATGCTTGATATTGTTACAATCATACAATGAGGGTGTCTATATCCGTTTTCCCTCTCGGACTCTAAAACTGTCTAATCTAGACTTAAACATCTATCTACCTACATTAAATCTATTAATTGCCTCTTATCTAATTCAGACAAGAGCATATGTCTCGAGGTCTGATACAACACACAAAAGGTGCTTTCATAAATGCATCATTTATACATTGGCGCATCCTCTTGGATGAAAATTCAAAAACTTTCTGCTGGCTTGTCCAGCTGTTCATTTCTTTCCATGTTGGCTCGCTTGTCGTGGGTGATGCTCCTGCATCATACTCCTCGGCTTGAAAATTTTCATGGGCTCCTGTCCATGAGCTCCTGCATGGTCTGTCCATTCTTTTGGATAATTGGTTCTATCTCCCAGCTGGCATCTTACACTGGGTGGTTCTTCCATTTCACCAGATACTCAAAGTATTCTTTCCTCCTGGTCTTTCTACCTACTCGCTTGTCCAATATATGCTCCATTTGTGGCTTCTCTGCAATCGGCATCTACTTCTGCCACTGGACCTCTTGTTGTTCATCACTTCCAGCTCCTATTTCTTTCGCCTTATATGGATATAAGTATGATACATTGAACGTCGTAGATATGCTGATCCCATCGGGTAACTCAATTTCATAAGCATTCTCTCTGAATTTTCTTAAGACCTTGCATGGTCCTATTTTCTTCATTTTGAGCTTGTTGTATGTTCCCCTTGGGAACCTTTCCTTCCTCAGGTGTGCCAGAACTAGATCACCAACTTCAAATTGATATTGTCTCTGATGTTGATCTTCTCTGTGCTTATACTCCTAATTTGAATCAATCAGTCGCTGCTTCACCTTGCTGTGAAGTTCCTTCATTGCTTCAACAAACTCTTCGGCGCTTGCGCTGCTAATAGCAGTCTGTTCTGAATCCCTGAGTTCAAAGACTCCTCTTGGTTGTCTTCCATATACAATCTCAAATGGACTCTTTCCTGTGATTCTGTTCACAGAGTCATTGTAAGAAAACTCTGCCTGTGGTAATATGTTGTCCCAGGTGCTATGGTGTTCCGTAACCAAGCTTCTCAGCAAGTCTCCCAGACTCCTGTTGACCACTTCTGTTTGTCCATCTGTCTGTGGATGATAAGCAGAACTAAATTCCAGGTTAGTTCCTAGCTTCTTCCATAAGGTCCTCCAAAAATTCCCTATGAATTTAGTATCCCTATCCGATACTATACTTTTCGGAAACCCATGGAGTCGAATGATCTCCTTGAAAAACAAGTTCGCAATGTGAGTCGCATCGCTGGTCTTCTGGCATGGAATAAAATGTGCCATCTTTGAAAACCTGTCCACCACCACAAAGATGGAATCAACCCCTCTTTGCATCCTTGGCAACCCCAATACAAAATCCATGCTTATGGCTTCCCATGGTCTTTCTGGTATGGGAAATGGCTGATAAAGACCTGCGTTCTGTTTTCTGCCCTTAGAATGCTGACAAATTCTGCACCTGTCAACAAAATTCTTAACATCTGAGCACATGCCCGACCAAAAATATGATTCGCTCAGCTTCGCAAAGGTTTTGTCTTGGCCAAAATGCCTTGCTAAGCCTCCACTGTGCTTTTCTTTAAGAATATTCTCCCTCATGGAGCAATTCAGAATGCACATTTGATTGCCTCTCAACAGCAATCCCCCTGGATCATATAGTCTATCCAAGAACTCCAATCTATGAGAAATGGATTCTCAGCTGCTTCATACGCTTCTCCGAAATCTGCATCACCTGCATACATGTCCTTAAGGTTTTCAAAACCCAATGTCCTGACTCAGAACTCCTGCAGCAACAAGTATTTCCTGCTCAAAGCATCAACCACTTTGTTAGCAGTCCCTGTAATGTGTTTGATTACAAATGTAAAATTCTGCATATACTCTACCCATTTTTCATGTTTCTTGTTCAACTTCTCTTGTTGACTTACAAACTGCAATGCATGATTATCACTATACAAAACAAATTCATTTGGGATCAAGTAATGCCTCCACTTCTTCAACGCCTATATGATAGCATAAAATTCCTTATCATACGTGGAGTATTTCATCTTTGCTTCATCCATCTTCTCGCTGTAATAGGCAACTGGTCTGTCCTCTTGACTTAGGACCGCTCCTATGGCATATCCACTCGCATCACATTTCACCTGAAATGTCTTCATGAAATCTGGAAACACCAACACTGGTTTCTCTGTGATCTTCCGCTTCAACAAGTTGAAGCTCTTTTCAGCCTCTGTTGTCCAGTGAAAAGTCTTATGCCACTTCTTCACTATGTCCATCATCTCTGCGCTAATTCCACTTAAATTTCTAATGAATTTTCGGTAGAAACTAGCCAAACCATGGAAACTCCTTACCTCAAAAACGTTTCTGGGTGATGGCCAATGTTTAATCACTTCCACCTTACTTGGATCCATTTTCAATTTATTCGCCGAAATGACGAACCCCAAGTAAACGAGCTCTGTCTTCATAAATGAGAACTTCTTCATATTAATCAATAGCTTCTCCTACTGTAGCTTCCTCATCACAATGACCAAATGTTTCAAATGTTCAGCCTTTGTTTTACTAAAGGCCAGTATATCATCCATATATACAACAACAAATTTCCCGATGAACTCCTTCAGGACTTCATTCATCAGCCTCATGAATGTACTTGGTGCATTGGTCAACCCAAACATCATGACTAACCATTCGTACAATCCTTCATTGGTCTTGAAGGTTGTCTTCCACTCATCACCTTCCCTTATGCGGATCTGGTGATATCCGCTCTTCGGATCAATCTTTGAAAAATAATTTGCCCCACTCAGGCAATCCATCAGATTATCCATTCTTGACAGTGGAAATCTGTACCTGATGGTAATTTTGTTGATCTCTCTTGAGTCGGTGCACATTCTCCAGCCTCCATATTTCTTCGGACTAAGCACGGTTGGAATAGCGCACGGACTCAGACTTTCTCTGACCAATCCTTTGTCCAACAACTCCTGGACCTGCTTCTTGACCTCCTCATTCTCTTGTGGCATCAATCTGTACGCAACCTTGTTCAGCAAACTGCTTCCTGGTATGAGATCAATTTGATGACCCACACTCCTCATTAGTGGCAACGAATGAGGTAATTTGTCCACT